>JAJOZX010000673.1:655000-922500 GCA_023014485.1 Bathynomus jamesi
CAACGTCGGGTCGCTCCGCTAGTGTGTGTGTGTGTGTGTGTGTGTGTAGAAGAAGTTTCATGTGATCATTCCTCATGACATGGAGGTCAGGCTCGTGGTCCCACCTCTAGAGATGGTTTGGCTTTAAGTGCAATAACCGCACTTATACAAGATGATTACGATAAAAGGCAATAAAGTAGGAAAATAGTGTGGATTTTGTGCTTAGAACGCATTCATATACTGTACTGTATAAAGGAGAACATGGTCAAACAGCGTCGATATTGGCCTTATGGGGGGGTTCTGAATGGCGTGATCGGTAGGAACACTAACTGAAATCACGCGATTGCGGGTTCGAGTCCCACTATAGCTTTAGTTCCCCACCTTAATTCCTTTTCCCTCTCTATGACACCTATTGAATTATTCAATTATGTCTTTATAACTTTAATATTAAAACAAGATTATTCACACGCCCAAACTGAGTTTAAAACATCAGCATAACTACAGTATATAGAAGAGCGAAAAAAAAAATAAAAAGAAAGACTTTTATATTATAAATTCAAACAATATCGCAGTATCAAAGAACGTAAAATAAATGCATGAGAATAGTTAATCGCTAAACTTGAAAGGGTGTCCGGGTGTGCTCAACAAAGATACTCAGATATCCGATACGCCAGTTATTCCCTTCCTTCAGGCAACTTGATGACGAGAAATAATAGAAGGATTTGGGGGCCAAATCCCTTATTTAATTCCCTTGTTTTTTTACTGCACACTCCACTCTCCCAATTTTTGCCTAAACTTATTTCAAACTCTGATGATACACAGAATTTGGTTTCCTTATTTTATTACGTAGTGGGTGATCAAAATATTAGTTGTGTACACACACCACACACATGGAGTATCATGCATGAATGAATGCGTACGATTTTTGTGTAATGCAAAATTAACCCACCAGGATTCGAACCCACCACCTCTACTCGTCTTTTCCAAACCTTTTCTGCTTATGTTTTTGGTTGTACCCTCGTTAATTTCTTTAAGTTTAGATTTGATGTTAATCAGATTTATAATATTAAAATTCTTTTAAAGTATTCTTTGATACCCTTCGAAATATATTTAGCGGGACATAGTATTTCGAGTATATGGCATGAATTTCATGAATTATCGAGAATGGTTCTGTATGCAGCATCTGCGAGGTTATAGATGTTTAACTTCTTTTCATTCGCATCTCGCTGCATGCGAACTAAACCTCGCCATACTGTACGTACTTTTGTCTTCTGAGTTAACATCATAACACATACTTGGACACCTAATACGCTGCAGCTGGATTTATGAAAGTTATATACTGTATATGTAAATAAAAATAATTTTATTCTCTCTCTCTCTCTCTCTCTCTCTCTCTCTCTCTCTCTCTCTCTCTCTCTCTCTCTCTCTCTCTCTCTCTCTCTCTCTCTCTCTCTCTCTCTCTCTCTCTCTCTCTTAGTTTAATAACAAGAACATTCCCGAGTGGACCGAAAGGTCTTTGAGGCTTCCTCGTTTCCTTGTAATTCCTTGTAACTCTCTCTCTCTCTCTCCAGGAAATTATTCTCATTGAATACCACTCCGACAAGAATATGGCTTTAAAATGGCTTTAAATTGGAACTAAAAACATTTAGTACCTTCATCCGCGGTAATTTCTTCTACTATAAAATAGTTAATATTTGGAACCAACTTCCCTTGAAGGTTGTTTCAAGCCAAAGTGTAAATATGTTTTAAAATAGGCTGGACAAAGTTCTGAATACTGTACGGTACACTCGGGGTTTAAGACTGTTCCCATCTATAACATAATTTGAGAATCGATTAAATAAGTATTTTGAAAATAGTATTATAACGTAACCCCGCAGGAATTTGTTTAAACATTTACTCTCAACTGACTATATCACTTGCCGCATAAACATCTTTCACGGCGGGAGACCCAAGTTGAAACTCGGCGACATTCGAAGAATTGGCAGACACATATACATCACAGACATCCAATTACAGAAAACACGCCCACACACACTTGCCTGTATTGTTAAGAGACTAGATAAGTATTTTCTTGAAACATATAATTGAACAAAAACTAAAAAATGTATGGCGTGGATTAGGTGAGGTAAAGTTGCGTTTCTGTCGTCCCTATTTCTTTTTATTTCTTTTCCTTCTCTTGAGTGGCTGTGAAGGGTGAGGGCATGGTCATGGTGTGGAAAATCTAATTTCCTTTCTCAATTCCTGTTTCAACTCCTTTCCTGTATAAGTATTTCATTACCTTACCAGCGTAATGGCTTTGCGCGTACATGGGTGTAGACATGGCGTGTATGCTTAATCCTTTTGGGACTAGCCTGCAGTGGGTCATGTGGTCTTCGTTGGTCCGATACCTAGATAAATACAGATGTAAATATTTTGTGTAGAATCAGAACATATGTTCGAGGTTTTTGTGACGATACGAAGTAGTGTAGTTGATATACGATTAGCACAAATATATTATGTTAGTTTATACAACCATGCCCTCTAGTGTACGATTTTATGTGTGCATAACGTAATTGTCGAGCAAGTTTATATATTCTCCTCTTTCCTGTAAAATTTCCTTGGCCACTTTTCCAGGGTCAAGGTATTTTCTTCAACCTGTTTCCGTATCCGCCTCTGGCTGGGAGGAAGCGGAGGGTGGGGAGAGAGTTATGCTTTACTATCAAGTTTTCTACTACTGCTACACCAATTAAAAAATGCACTAGTTTAATAACAGCAGTCTCCTCGAGTGGACCGAAAGGTCTTTGAGGCTCTCTCTCTCTCTCTCTCTCTCTCTCTCTCTCTCTCTCTCTCTCTCTCTCTCTCTCTCTCTCTCTCTCTCTCTCTCTCTCTCTCTCTCTCATTCTGATCCAATTGTTTCGTTGAATGTGAATCATTTCATCATTTTTTTATTCCGACGCAGAACTAAAATAAACATTCATGATCCAGTTTCGACAAAAGAGAAAAAATCGAATGAGACTCCGATTCCTCTTAACAAATCAGAATCAACATTACAACGGACACTTAAAAAAAAGGGTTTAGCCTTATATTGTCGACAATTAAGTCACGTTCATCTATATTCTCTGAACTTAACCTACCCGGTCATATCTTAGCATAACACAACATCCTAGCACGACTTAGCCTAACTTAACGTAACAGGGGAGGTGTCGATAATATATCTTGTCGATAAGATGTGTAAACATCCTTGAAGGAAGAAAACTGACATAATTTGCCATGTCTACATCGGCCTTGCTCGTAACTTCGGCTGTTGCTCAGTAATTCCCACCCCCCACGGGTGCTCATTTTATTCTGGCAGCGTTCATTAGAGAGCCGTGTGACTGCCGAATATAAATGATGATATAGACTATCAGGGCAAAAATCGTCTTCGTGAAACGATTCCTCGTCATTGAGGACTGTTAAAATGAAAATTACGCAATATGTGTCGGTCGTCATATTTATAATATGAAGTGTTATTCATAACACACACACACACACACACACACACACTGCTGTGGTACCTAAACTTATGATGACCATTTTTTCTTGAAAGTAGTATAATATCCTCTTTTCAAAATCGGTAACAAACAATATTAAATTGCAAAATTAAATTTATGAATTACAATAAAGAATAAAATATAGTATTGAAAGAATACAATGCCATGTTCGAATTTCAAAAGTCATTCACTGCAGTTTGGAGTTCATTCCCCTTTTACCTCATAACTGCAAAAACACGCAACACAAAAAGGAAAGAAGTCCAGTTTTTGAATGCCATTTATGAACAAATTTTTAATTTTTAAAAGGTGGTAGAAGAAATAATAAATTTGTATAACTCATGTTCGCTGTTTTGTAAACTTTTAATAACGAATCAAAAAGCGAGGTGAAAAAGGTTAGGAAAATGGTTCTATAACAACTGCAAACTTTTTTTTAAAGGTGTGTTTGTTAACTGTTAATTGTTATTAACATAAAGAATATATATATATATATATATATATAAATATATATATATATATATATACTTTACGATTCTATTAATTCTTACAGTTGAAAAGTGAAAATAACTTATTTTGTTTAATTTTTAATAGCTCCAAATTATGAAGATATCTAAAATTATATTTAAATGTGATTAAATGAAATACTGAAGCACATACCAACCCTGAAAGGGATCAAACGATGAAGAAAACTTTCTTTAGCTATAATGTCCTCCTTGGACCATAGTAACTCGAATTAACGATGATGATTAAGAGTAATTTAGTAGTTTAATTTGTAATATTAAATACATATCAATAAATATTTTAATATGCGCCTCGGTGGTCTAGTGGTTAGCGTCGCTGACTACTAACCCATCGGCCCCGGGGTCGAGACTCGGTGACGGCAGCAGCGCGCGGCAAAACCCAGCTGTTCATCCTTCCACACACTAAAGAAAGTGGTTGGTAAATGGGTACCCTGGGTGGCCCAGTGGTTAAGACGCTGGGCTGCTGGTGGTGCGTGGTTCGGATTCCACGTTAAACTGTAGGTCTAAGGTGGAGTGAAGAACTTGACCTTCGTCAGAATGAACAATTCGGGCGGAAGCTAACCAAAGTATACGTATAGCCATATCACGGTATGGTTGGGATTTAGAGTATGGCATACTTTCCTGTCCCTCATTGCTCTGAATTATTAAAAATGTAGATAAGACTTGAAAATATACCTTTGGTAACCTTTGGTTAGCTTCCGCCCGAATTGTTAATTCTGACGAAGGTCAAATTTTTCACTCCACCTTAGATCTACAGTTTAACGCGGAATCCGAACCACGCCCCATCAGCAGACCAGCGTCTTAACCACTAGACCACCTAGGGTACCCATTTATCTACCAACCTTATGGCCAAAATGTGTTTATTTTCTATAGCTTTCTTTGTGACAAACGGTACCTTTCGATCGCGCAAAGTTTTTTAAAAAGGCTCAATAAATCCACCTGAGAATTCAACTGACCTAAACTCTCCTGATATAAAAGTAAAAGAATGTCTCTTTCATTTGGTTCATACGAAACAATATGAAACGTACACAGTTTAGATGATGAAGTTAATATTTGAGCACAAATGTTAAACGACAGAAAATTAATAGGTGTCGTCCTGTTTGGCGGCCTAGCCTAATACTAATTAATATAAAAAATTTTGCAATTTTCACACGTAAACTGAATACGTTTTACTTTGCTTTTAAAACATTTGACAATTAATTTATTGGCTATATACTGTATATTTGATTTGAAATAAAAAACTGAAAATAATTAGTGAATCTATGTATGATATACGCTGTAGGTCTACGTTTAATCAAAAGAATATCTATTTATGTATTTAAAAAATATACAGTATATAAAATATTCTTTTGTTTTTACGACATATAATAAATAATTTACTGAAACTATATATTTATTTTCTTTATAAATAAGAAAGGAAAAAAGAGTCCTAGAACAACGGAAAAATTAAAGGTTTTTTAAACAACATATGTAGCTTATTTATATATACGAGTATGTAGAGGAGGAGGAGGAGGAGGAGGAGGAGGACTGTCTGTATGTTGATTACTTCTCACTCAATGTCATTTCCATTCGCGGTCCACGAGTAAGAATACACAAAAGTGAAAAATCCATATTTGACAAAAGGCGTTTCTTGATTTGGGAAACAATGTCACTCGATTCTCATTCGCGGAAACATCGCCGAATGGGAATGGTTAATATTTCCTAACGACTGAATTAAACCTAAAAGAACCTAACCTGAGAATCGTAATCTAAACTAACCTAAATTAACTTAACCCGGACCAAAGTGGGAAAGGCCGTGGATGAGAATGAAAATTACAAGAATTGGGAATTGTGAAAAATGGCTCGTTTGAAATTCTCACTTTCTCATTCGTGGGAACGGAATGAAATGGGAACGACGGTGAATGGCAGTAAACGTGTCTGTTCTATGTTCGTTTATACACACCTAAACGGCTAGGATAATCTGCACTGAATTTACTGTAGTATACACGTTAAGGGAGAACCAGGGAAGGTTGTAGTAACACACACGCCCCTCCCAGTTCCCCTCCCTATGGAGAAGGACTGGAGGTAACCCCCTAAAAGGCTAGGGTAATCTACACTAAATATGTGTACAGTAGTATAAGCAGCAAGAGAAAACCAGGGAAGGTCTTACTAACACACTCGCCCTTCCCAGCCTCCCTCAGGGTGTTTCGTGGAGCGGGGGCTTTTGCCGCGCAAGACGCGGCAGGCATTCCAGTATGCATATACAATAATATATATACTGTGTATATATATATATATATTTTTTTTTTTTTTTTTTTTTTTTCTCACGCAAATTCTGAAAAAAAATAAATCAAAGATTTTAAACCCCCTCCCGTAAAATTCTTCCAAAATATCGTTCAAAAAACATTTTTCTGCGAGAGATTTTCATGAGTATGTTGCAGAAAAGACAAACTCTAACTAAAGAAGAGTTATGCATAATTAAATTTACTCTGCGAGGAAAGAATCTTTCTTACCTCTTTTCAGCCATCGAGATAAATAGATAAATCTTTTACGTATTCTGATCACTCTTATCTTTTGGATCGAAAAGTTAGGAAAATATGTCCACTTCCAAATCGTCTTTAACGAAAACTTGCTTCGAATTCATAAGAAAAAGAAATCCGATATGAACTATTCGTGACATAATTGGATGACTGGATGAAGATAGACTTACAGGAATAGTTACTTATCCTTTGAAATTGTTAAAAAATTACGACAAATTTAATATACAATATATATATATATATATATTATCCCTGAAGAGGGAATCGAAAGACGCCTATGATTTGTGGTGCTTTCATGGTAGACCCAGATTAGGACCAGTATACATAAATATGTGTAGAAGTCGGGGTCAGTATAAGGCGGCCATAAGGCGATGTAAACAGGAAGAAGAGTCTATTCGAGCATCAAAAGCCTGTGAAGCTCGCATAAATAACGATAATAACAAATTTTGGAAATTTGTTAAGAATCAAACGGGTGTCAAAAATGTCCTCCATCCGACAATCGATGGGGTGTCGGGGGAGGATGAAATTGCAAAGCTGTGGAAAACCCACTACTCTAACATTCTTAATAATGTGAGTAGGGATAATCTTAAGATAGATTGCAGCGAAACGATTGTGGGAGGGACAAGGGAAAATATTTTGATATCATTTTCTGATAAAGAGGTTAATTGAAGAGTTAAAGACTGGTTCTGCTTCAGGGGTAGATGACTTATCGAATGAGCACTTAAAATATGCAAATGACGTAGTATGTCTGCATATATCATTGCTCCTATCAGCCATGCTTGCTCATAGCTATATCCCTGCAGAGTTCATGAGGGTATATATCTTGCCCCTGGTCAAAAATAAGTACGGAGACATTCTGTCCAGCAATAATTACAGGCCTATTGCTGTCGCTTCCTGCTTCTCGAAACTACTAGAAAAACTCTTGTTACTCCGATTAAATGATTTCCTATGGACATCTAATCAGTTTGGCTTTAAAAGGTCCCACTCAACTGACCTGTGTATCTATGTACTTAAAGAAACAATATCTAAATACATTGACAGTAATTCAACCATTTATAGCTGTTTCCTTGATATAAGTAAGGCATATGATAGGGTGAACCACAATATTTTATTTGCAAAACTAGAAGACAGGAAGGTTCCCATGTACATATTAAATTTATTGAAATTTTGGTATTCCACCAATCTTTCACTGTTAGGTGGGGCAATGTATTATCCGAGTGTTTTGGCTCCTCTTGCGGGGTGAGACAAGGCTCCTTGCTCTCCCTATGCTGTTTAATGTGTATATTGACGGATTAATTGCTTCACTTAATGAGGCAACAGTAGGATGTTGTATAGATAACACAAGGATATATAACTTAGTTTATGCCGATGATATGGTGTTAATAAGTCCCTCTGTTAAAGGTCTGGATCGGCTACTAAATGTCTGCGAAGTGTATTCGCAGAAACATGATATTCTTTTTAATGTTACAGAAACTAAGGTTATGCAATTTCATCCTAAAAGCTGTAATCAGCCAGCTGATATAAGGTTTAAAATGAATGGTGAAGTAATTGAGGAAGTACAAGAGTTTAAGTATTTGGGTCAAACTATTACCAGCTCCTTGAGTGATGACTCGGATATAAGAAAACAATCTCGAAGCCTGTGTGCTAAAGCGAATATGACCATAAGGAACTTTTGTTTCTGTACAAGTGAAGCTAAAGACACACTCTTTCGTACTTTCTGCAGTAATATATACGGTCAGCAACTCTGGGTGAATTATAAAAAAGGTTCTGGCAGAACCCTAAACTTGCTGTACAACAGGTCTTTTAGACTCTTACATAAATTACCCCCGAGATGCTCAGCTTCGCAAATGTTTGCTACCCGCAATGTCCCGAGCTTCCCGGAGGTAACAAGACGTGTTCAACACAGTCTAATGCAAAGAATTAAAAAATCAACCAACCCGATCATCCAAGCTATCCATGAGTCCTGCCATTTATCCTCTAAGCCAGTGGTTCCCAACCTGGGGTCCCCGGACCCCTGGGGGTCCGCGAAGGTAGTACTGGGGGTCCGTGAGCTTTCAATATTTCGAGAGGCTCCAATGGAAATCGTACATTTACCCACGATAAGGGCGCTTAGGCTAAAATTTCAAGTTTCCTTGCTCTTGGCTGGAATTATTAATACTTTTTTTTTAATAGGCTGTATTTTAATTGCATACTCTCTTATATGTCCTTTATTTGATAGTGAAAAATGAGAAAACGAGTTAATTATTAGTTAATAAAAACAGTTTGTTTGGTAGACGGAATCTTTCAAAAACATGGGGTCCGTGGGAAAAAAATAAAAATAAAAGGGGTCCTTTGTGGTGAAAAGGTTGGGAACCACTGCTCTGAGCTATGGACTTCTTGGTACGAAAACGTCTGTCTGTAGCTCCACTTAACTTCGACAGTGCAGTATTATTTCTAATCAATTGTATATATTTTTATCCTTAGTATGTGAACTGTCATTGTATTAATAATATTTGTCATATGGACTATAGTCTGCCAATAAACCTTTTCATTTTCATTTTCATATATATATATATATATATATATATATATATATATATATATATATATATATACAGTGTGTCCCGTAAGTCTGGAACCATACGGCAAAATGATAAAAATGGCAATAAAAACGCCGAAGAGACTTTTGGGGACTGTTTGTGAAATGAGCGAGGATGGTAGTGGCTGTGTCATCGACGGTGGATGTCCTCGGAGATCCACTGCGTGGTTTATCTCCTATGGATCCCGTTTCCCTGAACTTTGCTACAAGTTTGCCGACACAGCTGTGTGTATCGGCGTGCGGTCCGGATGCAACCTGTTAAATTCCTCAGCGATCTCCCTCTGATTCCGATTTCCTACGAGCAGAATTACCTGGATGCGTTCTTCCTTACTCAAAAATATCATGGGCACTTGCATAAACGGAAAAACATGAATTACTTATTTTACCCTATGATTCCAGACTTATGGGACACCCTGTATATGTATATATATTATATATATATATATATATATATATATATAATTGAAAATTATTTCACGAAAGTAACACGTGAAAAATATTATGATGAATAAAACCACGAAGGAAAGGAAACACAAAATGGTGCTCAAGCGCTTTCGTCTAATGACATCCTCAGGAACACTGGTGCTTGAGCACCATTTTTGTGTTTCCTTTCCTTCGTGGTTTTATTCATCATATATATAATTATATATATATATAAAAGTTAAAACTGCAATAACTGTAGATAGACTAATAAAAGTTAAATCCTACGTATGACGAGAAATTTTTACCTTATAAATCGATTAATTTCGCTTTTGATAGCGTAGTGCTCAGTACTCATAAGAAACTATAATGGTGTGTTCTTTAACACCAACAGCAAAATTTACGCGAGATCCAAACCACGGGAAGCTACATAATCTGGACTCGAAGGACGGTCTCCCATTCAACTACTATGCAAACCCACTATCGCTTAATTTCGCTGATCGACGGATAGCTGTGTTACGACATCGGACACGACGTAGCCCACTATCATTAAGATTATTCATATTTTCAACCTCTATTTTCTTTTACATAAATTTACTTTTTATTCTTTTATTTTTTCTGGGAATCGAAAGTTATCGATTTGTAAAATTAAAAAAATACCTTTCACTCTTCATACGTGAGTTTTTGGAGGAGCTGCACCATTCAATCGGTCCTGGAAGTCTGCACGAATATTTTCAATGGTTTTGTCAGTACTGGTCGCTCATGGAACCAGGTACTAGCTAATATGCGTTGTTCAATAGTATAGTTGCTGCTATCGCGCATTTCAAATGGGTCTGAAAGAAAAACGAAAATCAGTTAGTATTTTACTGGGGTGACAAGACATTGTGAACACCCTGTACATTAAATCCCAACTGACATTTATACTAGATTAATCAGTATCCAGTTATTAAAAGATATTACAATTTATTTTTGAACGTAGCTACATGAGAAGTATTTCCGGCATTTTTTCGTTATTTACCCCCCAATTTTTTTTTTATTTTTCTGCTATTGTATATATATATATATTATATATATATATCTTTTTTTCGATATAATTACGAGGATAATTGAATGCCCGATTAGGTCAACTGTGTGCCCTTGACAATTGGTTAGGTTAAGTTGTGATATTTTCGTTAGTTTTAACGAAAATATCACGACTGGTTCTATTTTTTATATTTGCTAATAAATGTTTGGCTTAATATGCGGGTAAATAACGAAAAAGCGCCGTATTTCTGATATTAGCACTTAAACGATTCCATAATTTTAATCCAACTAAAATACATGATTTTCTGAGAGGAAGATAATCTAAATTGAGATATGATCGTATTCTTCGTAGGACAGGAGAATGTCTTGATGAATTACAAGTATTTATTACAATATAAACTTAAAATTTTGTTCATAAATTTTTAAATGAATATTAAATGTGCCATTGTAATAATATCTTTGATATTTAATAGTTTTTAACGGTACCAGTTAATATTTTTATTATTGTTTGTTTCTGAATATTGTTTAAGGTTTTATTAGCGTAGTATGCAATACATTAAGTACTGAAAAACAAGAATTTGATAAAGATTAATAAAATATGCTTCGGAATTGTGTGTTTAAGTTTAAGCACTACTGTAACTGCAACATCCTTATAAAAATCTCTTTTACACACTATAATTTGTGATCCTTCCACTGTAAGTTCTTGTTCAGCATTACTCTTAAAAATTTCGTTACTTTAGTCTTTTATGGCAATAATTCAGTTCACCCAATGACCATTTTGTTTATTATTGAAAATAATAAAAAGAAAACTGCAGTAAACGTATTGACTTAGACAAAGCTCTGAAACTGCGCAAGCAACAACAGTCCAACGGTGTTCCCGCCTGGCACGCGAGAAATGAAAACTACCTTTGTCCTCATCACTTTGCGGGAGGGATGCTCGCTCGTGCGGGAGTCGCTGCTAACGAAGATGTCGCTTGAGGAAGTGTGCCTTCTGAGAGAGCGCGGTGCTGCTCTCCAAGGCGGCTTCTTTGTCAGGAAAGACTTTTGCAGAAGCGAGCACCCCTTCTTCAGAGTGGTCAGGACAAGAGCAATTTTCATTTCTCGTGTGCCAGGTGGGAACGCCGTTAAACTGTGGTTGCCTGCGCAGTTTCAAAGCCTTAAAAATCATGAAATTAATTTTATTAATACTTAACCCTTAAACCCTACCAGGGGTAATAATGTACCCCAGTACTACGGGTATTGCTAGCGTAACTTTTATAATGGGTAGAGATTAAGGGCTAACATAAGTTTCGTAGAGATTATCCATTTACAATTTCAATTCATTTTTAAATGTGCCTTTCACGACATTAATATCCTTGTAAGTTTTAGAAGTTTTCGCAAACGCCGAAGAGACCTCGATATTTATTAACTAAATCCCTCACGTCAGATTTTAAAAAACTTTAAAGAGACATTTTCAGAACAATTAAATAAAACTAAAGATTCGCAAAACACACAGATGATTATATCTAATAAATGTTTTTTCCAATCATAAAGCCAAAATTATGGCCGCCCCTTTTACAAGGTCGCGTAAGGGTGCCTTGTGCAGGTCTGCAAGTGGTATCATCCCACTCAATCTAATTCCCATTTCATTTCGGGCCCAAGTGTGAGAAATACGTGAATGAGAATCTGAAAAGAAAGCAATTTTTTTAAAAATTCGTTTATTCCAACTTCACACCATTCTCGTTCTCATCCACGGACCTTCCCACTTTGGTTCAGGTTAGGTTACGTTAGGTTAAATTAACTTAGGTTAGGAAATATTAACCACTCCCATTTGGCGCCTTTACCGCGAATGGGAATGGAGTGATATTGTTTCTGAACTCAAGAACTTTTTTTTCTCAAATATGGAATTTTTACTTCGTACATTTTCGTTTGGGGACCGCGGATGGGAATGGGAATGAGAGTGGGTGGGCAGTAATCAATATTATCTACTCTTTAAATTTGGCGCTTTTACCGCGAAGGCGAATAGGGGCGATATTTTTTCTCAGAACAAAAACTTTTTTTCTCAAATGTGGATTTCTTCCTTAGTGAATTCTCACTCGCGGGCCACGAATGAGAATGGAAAAGACATTGAGCGAGAAGTAATAATCCACGGATACAGAACATCATCATCATCATCATCATTTCCCAAAACAAGTTGAGGATGGAGGGGCAAATTTAATTAAAAGAAAAACAAAGAAACGGGACGGAATTTTTAATAATCACCGCTTTCGAAAGAACATTATATTTCAGCCAGACCAAAACGAAATCTGAAAAGCATTTCTAAAAATCTTTTGGAGTCATCAGTTAAAGAGAATAGACGACGATAGGAACAGGTGAAGAGAAGTTACATAAACCTTTCATCGGATTAACTAACCTCGCCAATATGACCACTCTACCTTTAATGAACACTTTACCTGAGAACACTTTCGGCCAGAACAAAATAATAATAATAATAATACTAATAATAATCTCCTCCATTCGACTTGATGCTTTTCCAAAGAACGCTTTCTTAGTCTTTGCTTAAAGGCACGTAATGAAACCCCAAATAAAAGTCTCTCTCTCTCTCTCTCTGCTTCCCTCACCTCTCTAATATTTTTTGGAGATGTTCCAATTCAGATAAAAGCAATTTCCACAAAATGTATTTCATAAAAAGTACTTAGAGAAATAGTTTCAAAATATTTAGTTTTCATAAGTAATTAAGTTATGGTTCATACAGCTAATTCTACTTTGCTAATTTCTAAAGCTTGCAAGAATTGTAGATTCGCAGCAGTGGGAATAATTGCGTTTAATAATGACCACAAATTTCAATTTATATTTTAAATGTCATACACATTAATTACAAAGATATATATACACAGTGACGTTCAAAAGTCTGCGTCCACCTTATAACCACCCAATTTATTGTAAATTGTATAAATATACATGATAATTACAACAAATTTTTTTTTTTATTGTTACATTATTTGCTTCTAACTGTAATTATTATAAATTAGTAAAGAAATTAAGAATTTAATGGCATAGCCTTATTAATAATCGATATGACCTTTTGCTTTAATGACAGCTTCCACTCTGTGAGGCATAGATTCGACAAGTTTCTGGATAACATCTTGTGCTATGCCGTTTCAGCATTCTTCTACATTCTCCCAAAGAGAATCGAGAGAAGTTATATTCTTTTTAGCTTTCAGACTCTTCAAATGGTCCCAAAGATACTCCATTGGATTGAGATCAGGACTTTGTGGAGGAAACTTCATAATTTGTAGAATACCGTCATCTTTTTTCTTGTTGAGATAGTTCATGCAAAGGTTAGAAGTGTGCTTTAGGTCGTTATCCTACTGGAAAATTAATCCTTGACCACAAAGCCTCAATCCTGATGGTATTGCGTGTCTCACTAGTATGGAGTGGTACTTCTCTTTTGTGAGAGTGTAAGTGATTCTGTGAAGATCTCCAACTCCAGAATAACTGAAACAACCACCATGTTTTACTGAATGTTTTATGCAGGGATCTATCAGTTTTTCGTTGGTTCTACGTCTAACATAAACTCTTGTATGAGACCCAAAAAGTTCCACTTTTGATTCATCAGTAAAAAGAAATTTTTTCCAGTCGTCTACAGTAAAATTTCGATATTCTCTTGCCCACTAGTGGTTTAGACACAGCAACTCTGCCATGGAGACAACTTTTATGAATCTTCTTTTTATAGTACTTGTACTTATTGAGAGTCCCGTGTTCATTCAACTGTGCCTGGATCTGTGTAGCTGTGGCTTTTCTGTCACGCAGTGATGTAACCTTGATGTAATGATTCTCAGAATCAGAAGTCACTTTAGGTCTGCCAGATCTTGTCTTTGAAGAGCACGATCCAAATTCTTTATATCTGCTTATAGTTCTTTGGACGGCCTCTTTTGAAACGTTAATTTTTGCCGAGATCTGGCGTTGGGACATTCCTTCTCTTGAAAGGGCAATTATTTGTCCTCTGTGGGATAAAGTTAGTTCTTTAGACATTTCAATTACGGCCCGTAAAGAGGTAAAGAGAGAATAGAGAAAAGGATTAATTATTTTTTAATCAAATTGCTACAATGTCATTGACTAAATGGTTTTATCAGTTATAATAGACCAGTTGTTAAAGTTACTGTATGACTACACTATTTTGAGGATTAATAACATTTGGCTATGGTCTGTCACCAATACCTGGGTTAAAATTGGTATTATTATACTGCAAAGAAAAAAAAACGTAACAGGACCAAAAAGGACCATTTTCATTAATGTGTCCTTTCTTATGAAATAAAAGCTACATTACTTACGCATGTAGTACAATATATGAAATACCATTTCTTTTAAAAGAAAATACCTTAATATAGCGGACATACTTTCTCAGAGTTGTATTATTTTCTAGAAATTGTCTAAAACTGAGGTGGACGCAGACGTTTGAATGCCACTGTATATACAGGGTAAGTCAAAAGTCTGGAAACATAGGAACTATGCTTTTCAATGCAATATACTATATATTTGCATTGAAAAACATAGTTCATATGTTTCTAGACTTTTGACTCACCCTGTATATAATATATATATATAATATATATTATATTATATATAATATATATATATATTATATATATATTATATATATATTATATATATAATATATATATATATTAGTGGTGGACCGGATATCCGCATCCACATCATTTTTAACTAACATCCGCATCAGCACTTCTGACTGCGGATGTTATGCGGATATTACCTCTAATAAATCATGCAATTTACAATTAAATTAGCTTACAAAGTAGCTTATAAGGCCCAGTCATGCACATTTCATGTAAAGTATTAATTACACTGGTCAACACTCATTTTATTGCCAATCATATTAGAGTGATTTTGGGGTAACTTTGTGGTGCTGATTCCGAATATGACATCGGTTTTGCTAGATTGGCTCTAATTTATGAGATAATTGGTACCCCATTGAAACACGTAAAAATGCAAAAAATTTAATGTTCAGGCGGAGCCTACTTACAAATCGCATTGAAATTGTCTCAAATCATACAAAAGTAAACACATGAAATACATAATGGCATTTTATTCGGTATAATAACAGATAAACACAGTAAGCTGATTCGCATAATTACAATTAGTGTATAGTAAATCTCTGTTTGTACGATTCTCTTTTATGTGGGTTATCAGGACAATCACGTTGGAGGTTCCAGCAATAGTCTGCCATCATGTGTCTGTCCCATCTGCCTTGATACCTTTCCTCCATCACCTTGATATCTTGATGAAACCTCTCCCCTTGTTCCTCGCTAAAATCACCAAGATTATCCGGAAATCTGTGTAAGTGGCTATGGAGAAAGTGTACCTTTATGCTCATATTAGTACCCAACTTTTCAAAGTTTGTGAGCATGTTTTGCACCAGTTCTTCATAATTGTCTGCTTTGTGGTTACCCAAGAAGTTCTTGACAACTGAGACATAACTGCACCAGGCAGAAGCTTCAACACCATTCATAAATTTTGTGAAATTAGAATCCTTGATAAGTGTAAAGTGTACGGATTTGAGGGCCATCAAAGATTCCAGCTTTTAGTTTTTCCATACTTAGTCCAGGGAACGATCTACAAATGTATTTGAAGCAGACTTTGACAGACTGAGGTCCCGTATCAGATCATTGAGTTCGTCTTGGGAGAACTGCTGAGGTGTTGAAATGCTTCCTTCATAGTCACTTCCACTACTACCACCTAAGTCCTGAATTTCTTCAAATTCTGACAACGGAAGGTCGGGCAGTGTGGTAAACACTGGTATGGGAACGTCTTCGCTGTGTGACACAGGTCGCCTTGCTGATTCCAAATTGGGATAATCCCACTTGAGTTTCTTGTATCGATTGAAACCTTTCACATTAACCACACTGTCAACTGACTACTGGTTGGGTGGCCGATGACTTATATACGGAGGGGGAATATTCTAGAATGATCGCGGAGTAAACATTAAGAATATTCGCGTGTCTCACCATCTAGAATGTTCCGGTAGTTTCCCATATGCACGCGTTATGGTTACGTTTCCTATTAATTGAGGGTATTCATTATCTCAAGAACTAGAGCCAAATCGGAAAAACTACTTTCATTTTGGAATTCAGCAACCCCAAAATACCCTAAATTCGTACGAATTTCCTTGGCAACGAAACAAAAATTTTTTTTATTGAGCTGTGTTATTAATGAACAAACAAATATATAAAGCTCAAAATATAAATACCTGGTAACACAGAAAATTGAATGAAACTTGTTTCATTGAATTTTCTGTGGCTGAAACTCGAGAAAGTTATTATTTTTATCATAATGAAAATATTAACATTAATTTTAATTCTTATGCATTACCTGTCATAATAGTAATATCACGAAATTTGAAAAATTATGTCATATATTCATAATTCTATATTATATTGATAGATTAACTAAATATCCGCATCCGCGGATATTGAAATTAAAGATCCGCATCCGCAGATGTTGAAAAACTGACATCCGGTCCACCATATATATATATATATATATATATATATATATATATATATATATATATATATATAATGCAGATGTAAAAATGACGAATTAGAGTCCCAACCGGACTTTGTGATTTCCGGTTCAGGCGTCGTCAGATCAAGCACGTCTGATGCGTTTTGGTCCACTTCCTGGCCGCTCATTGACTTAGTCACTTTGCTCTCTCTCTCTCTCACACACACACACACACACACACACACACACACACACACACACACACACACACACACACACACACCTGAATCCTCATATCTTCTTTAAAGAAAGCTTAAAAGAATAACGCATAGAAACAGAAATATTATGTTGGCCCTTTTCAGATCTTATTGTTAGAAAAGTCGTGACCAAAAAAATTATTTGGATTTTAAACTAAAAAAGGTACCGTGTTCAAAATTATCAGCCTTAGTTTTGTTAGAACTTAACTGAAATGATATTACTTGAAAATATATTTGGTTTAGATTGAACGTATATAAGTTTATATTTACTTGGAAATAATTATTTTAAAATTTCCCACGTGAAGTCAATTCCACCAAATATCATATAATCATTTGCAGTGGCGATCATAAGTATTCGTACAGAGAACTATTTCAGTTATACAGTATTCGTCCTTATCTTTTGTACCATGCATACGATAGTTAGGAAAAGTTTACCGTTCGTTTGCAAAAATTTAACAAATAAAAAAAATAGTTTAACTCCAACATATTAAGTAAAACATCAAAGAATTTGAGGAAAAAAAAATAAAAAATAAAATGCAAACGTTTTCGTACATTTCCTGACAAAATTATTTGATAGTTTGTGTGTCCACCTTTTGCTTGAATGACTTCATTGATTCGTTTTAAGTATTTTCCTACAAGGTTCCGACATCTCTCAACAGAAATTTGCGTATTGATGACAAATGATACGGTATAAATTGAATGAAACTTTCTCCTGAAAATGAACAATGAACGAATCAATGCAAAAAAAACCCACTTTTTCTACGTGAAAGTCACAATATGATAATAAAAACCCACTCTAATACACAGAGTTTATTTCCACAACAGTTTCGATGCCCACTAGCATCCTCTTCGGGTTTTTCTGTATCCACCTGAAGAGGATGCTAGTGGGCATCGAAACTGTTGTGGAAATAAACTCTGTCTATTAGAGTGGGTTTTTATTATCATAATGAACGAATCAATTTCCTATTTTCCGTGGAATGAGCACGACGCCACCAGTGAGAATAAGGTTAGGGTAATACCGCGTTCCCAGTAGTGCTCCTTATACAAATGATTTGAGTTAATGTCTCCAATCCCGAACTTAAGTATCGTGCTCACCCCATGGAGAATAAGAAATAATTTTCCAGATAATGCGCCCTATCGTTTGTCACCATTTAAACATTTAAACACAAAACGGTGAAGACCACAGACGGTATTCAGATATGGGAGAGTAATTATTAATCCACTATTACTAACCACGAAAGACACAACAATTTTAATTCAGTTAGATTTTAATTTTTCTTAATTCAGTCGACGTACGAGGAACGTTCCACTCTTTCTAAACTACACAAAGAACGCGCCCTACCTCCAGTATTGTCTTATCAAAAATATTTTCTAAATGCCAAAACGTCATCAATCAAAATAAAAAAATATCTTTATTCAGAAAAGAATAAAAGTGGAAGAGTTTTACAATTTTTATATATTTGATATGACATTAATATATTCACAATACTCTAATATGAATATGCCCTTGGAAGCAAGGAAGCTTTTTAGGCAAAATTAATGACATTTAGTTTATTTCTTACATAAAAAAGTGAAAGTGACAAGTCATAGTAATATTAATAACAAATAATAATAATAATAATAATAATATGAAGTTTTAAAAATGTTACATAATTTTAAATGATTTATTGTATATTTAGTAGAAAATAAATGATGTTTGATTAAAAAAAATATAAAGAAGAATAAATTACGAAATTAAAAGTGTTTAATGAAATTACCATATTTTAAATTAGGTTATTATATCATAAAATGGAAATTTCATTACCATGGTAAAAATGGCAGTAGTGAACTTATACATCAGCAGGAGCTAATGAAGTGCTTTTTCAGTGATTTGCGAAAGTGATGAAGCTTGCCTGATATGCGTGGGAATTGCATTCCATACATATGTTCCTTTGAAAGAGAGGTGCATTTCCCGCAGTTTCTATTGTACAGGGTGGGCCGTAAGTTTCCATACATAGGAAAAATAAACATTTTTTTATGGACAACCATTTTTATTTATATAATATGCTTACATGGTTGCCATTGTTTTGAAAACACATTTCAATACGTGTTCCCCACTGTTGATGAACACGCATTAGCACAGTTGACGTTATGCTTGTAATGGCGTTGGTGATATGTTCCTTTAGATGATTTATGTCTCGTATCTTTTCCTGATACACCATGGCCTTCAAGTGCCCCCAAAGATAGAAATCAAGGGGGGTGAGATCTGGGGATCTGGGAGGCCACTCCACAGGACCACGCCGACCAATCCAAGCATCCGGAAACTGCTGATCCAAATACCGACGCACGTGAAGACCATAATGAGGTGGAGCTCCATCTTACTGGAAGTAAACTGGGAAGTTACCTTCCTCGTTTAGCAGGGATGGGAAAATCTCTTCTTGCAACATGTTAAGATACCTTTCGGCATTAAGATTTCCACTGACAAAAATTGGTCCATAATTCTGTCACCCCATATCCCGGCCCACACCATCACTTTACCGGCACCTTGCATCTTCGTCGGACTCAGCCAGTTAGGGTTAGCATTACTCCAATAACGTATGTTTTGCCGATTAACCTCTCCATTGACGTAAAAATTTGCTTCATCAGTAAACAAGATCTTACGTCAAACGCATATTCTTAGGGTATCTGAAACATAAAAACAAACGTTTAATTTTTCCTATGTATGGAAACTTACGGCCCACCCTGTATAATTAGGCTTGTGTATAAAATCCCTGGTTACTCTGCTATTATAACGATGGTGTATTTGATAAAAAGTGGTTGTAGTTAAGCAAGAGCGTATGTAAGAACGTGATAGTCTCCACAGTGAGACTGTAAAGTTGAAAATTAGAAAATTATATCATTATAAAAATTTAAAATTTAAATTTAAATTGAAAATTAAAAATTATATCACTATAAAATCTTAAAATTAACGATTACAGAATTTGAAGGACGAAGAGAAGAGAAAAATTATAAGCCAATAAAGATTATAAAATTATAAAATTTCAAGACACCGTAAATTTATGATTTTTTTTAAAAAATTTTAATAATTATTATATATAAGAATATTGGTAGATAATAATAGGTTATGTAGTGATAGGTTTACTTAACACGCGGGTTATGCTGAAGGCAATTCTATTTGTAGATGGCGCCGAAAGTTGTCGAAGTCATGATGAGTATGAATCAACACACTCTGTCTTTACTGGGACTTACGGGCATATATTATAGAATTATACCGTCCCGTACATAACAGGAATATATTATTTTTTCTTTTTAGATTTTAATAGTTTATCAAAAATTTCTTTTCTGTATTCACGGAGTGATTCATTAATATACACGTTAGGTTTTATATTTATAACTGAGCTTCTTATTTCTGATTTCCACAGCCGGTCACTTACTTTAAATTTTATGATTCTTTTGTCAGTGTCTTATTATCTTTCACGACTTGATGTTCCTCCGTAATGACATTTTCAAGAAGGTTTATACGGATTTTTTCTTTGATGGCGTTTCTGACAATTTCAGTGGAGTTTTCTATTGGGGAGCCTTGAGGGACTCCAGGTCCACCGATAAAGTACAGAGAGTCCTCGTTATTTGTATGGGTTATGTTCCTAAAATTCCATGCGTATAACGATTATCCGAATAACGAAGCAATTTTTATAATAAAAAATCAATGTACTGGTCAAAAAAAGAAACGCAATTAGCTTGCATATGGTGTAAAATTTAAGTTGTTAGTGGTATTATCACAGTTTCAAGATTATAATTAAATGTTTGTTCAAATCTTTTAAAGCCACTTAGTGCATGTTTTTAAACCTGACTAATCCCGGCTAAGACGCCATTTTGTTACAAACAATAAACAGAGATTCTTTGACTTCACAGAATACACACTGCCCGTTGAGAAAACCAAACTTTTTCCCGCGATTGAGGCATGCCACGACTCTCAGAGGTCAACAGAGGTCGTGCCTTGGGCATGTTGGATGCAGGCATGTCTGCTGTCCAAGTTGCACAACGAATGCATGTGCATCCCAGCACAATCTCTAGGCTTGTTAGACGGTACAATGCCACAGGAAGTGTTCAGGACCTGCCAAGACGTGGGCGACCTCGTGTGACGACCCAACGCCAGGATCGCCACATTGTACTGCAGCACCTGCGTCATCGGCAGCGGAATGCTCGTCAGACAGTCAGAGAGACACCTGGTATCCACAACAACAGAATTAGTGACCAGACCGTCAGAAACCGACTCCGTAATGCAGGACTCCGATCCCGCAGGCCTTACAGAGGTCCTTTTCTCACTGATGCAAGAAGGCAACGACGCCTGCAATGGGCCTATCAGCACCGTGACCTATCGTGGGCCTATCAGCTCTGACTGACCAGCGCTACAGGGATGAGATTCTTCACCCACATGTTCTTCCATTCATAAGGCAACATCCAGAATTGGTGCTCCTGCAACAGGACATTGCCAGACCTCATGCAGCCAGGATAGTGCAAGCGTACCTGCAGGGACAACAGGTGCAGACCTTACCATGGCCAGCCTTCAGCCCAGACATGTCACCGATAGAGCACGCATGGGATGAACTTGAACGGCGAGTTCGCAGACGTCAGCATCAGCCGCAGAACATCAGGGAACTGACCAATGCAATTATTGAAGAGTGGAGGGCCATCCCTGTTGCTTTCCTGCAGAGACTGTTGAGGTCGATGAGGGCCAGACTCCAAGCCTGCATTGTGGCTAGGGGTGGCCATACGCGTTATTGACTGTTTGTTATGTTAAAGAATCATTTATTATATACTGAGTCCTCATGTTTATTAATAAATCTCAAAAATCGCGTTTCTTTTTTTGACCAGTATAATACGAGGGGGTTCGGTTCCTAGTCGGTCAAGTTAGGTGAAATATGTATTTTGCTGGTTAACATGAAATAATAAGCACAGAAACACATACTATCATATTAAAAAATAAATCTTGTTAAATAAAGTATTGTACTCACCATAATCCAGTGGTTTGTGCTGAGAATTATTTTCCTCCCCGAGGCTGGAGGAATGTGGAGCTGCGGAGGTATTTATTCCACGAGCGACTCAGCCGACTCGGACGACTGAGGTGGTGTCTCAGGGTGACCTTTGATGGCTGGCTGCTTGCTGGTGCTTGGAGTGGCAGTTGATGGCTGGAAGAAGGCGTGAAGTGTTGGCTGGATGGCACGTTTTTTCTTGGAGACGTACCACTTATGATAGCACCGCACAGCATCCTTCACCTTAGCCCTTACAGCGGCGCTCCTATCCAACTAAGGGTCATGCTCAAACACCTCCTCCAAAGCGTCTTCAAATTTCTGCAAGATGCTCGCCAAGTTCTTGACGGTGAGCTCCTTCGGAGTGGGAGTTTCTGGCTCTCGTAGTTCCTCCTCAGCCCGTTGTTGCCGCAACTCCATCAGGTCTGCGTTGCTGAGCTCCTCCCCGTGCGACTCCAATAAATCCTCGATATCATCCTCGTCCACCTCCTCAAACCCAGCTTCCCTCGCAAGGGCAGTAATCTCCTTCCTGACTTCAGGCACTTGATTAGTAAAGTCCTGGAAGTCGTGCACGCACTCTAGCCCAAAGCTTGCGCCACACTCCGTTCATTGTTGCCTCACTCACCTCTTCCCAGGCCAGCTTGATGTCCTCCAAAGCCTTCTTAATGTTATAACTTTTCCAAAACTCTCGGATGGTAGCGTAGGGGACGCTGGTAGCAGTTTTCAGCTGAAAGCGGCTGTCCTGGCTGGCGGCAGGACGGACGCTTTCGTATACATATAAGCGAGGATCGCGTACGAATAACGAATTTTAGGCGTAAAAAAATACTATACGTATAAGCGAGTATATGAATATCGAGTATACGAATAATGAGGACTCCCTGTATAGTTTTTGTGAGGTTCCTGTTTGAGGTCGCTGTTTAACCTCTCATTTCCTATTGCTTGGTTTTGTAGTCTATCTTCTACCATCGATACTCTCTCATTAAGAGCGTTTATACACTTTTTAGTTCTTTGTTTTCTTCTTTTAATCTGTTTATTCTTTCATCCTCTTCTATGAAGCAGTTTAGGATAAAAGATAGGTACAATTCCATATATAAAGCTAATTGTTTATTATCACCGGTAAACGACTGGCATTCCTGCCTTTTGTTCGCATCTTTAAAAGTGGTTTCGATTTGTAAGTGATGTGAAGTAAAAGTGAGAAATTTGAATTTTTGAACGTTCAGAGGTTAAAAGGCAAAATTCCTGGGTTCCTTTTTTTCAAAACAAAAAGACTATTTTGAGTTTCTTATAAAATTACTTGAAAACTCGTTGACAGTTTTTGGTCAGTTCACTTGCCACGCAGATTTTCTGCAGAACGATAAATCTTCAAGTTTGTTTGACATGTGTTTCTTTCGAAACAAAAAGGAATTTCAAATATAATTATAATACTGCTTGGCAGTATTTTGAATAAATAAACGTCGCCTTGGCGCAGGATATAAAGCATCAGACTCGAAATCGGAGGAACCCAAGGACGGACAGTTTAAATGTCTGGGTAAAATATTTAAACCAAATTGTCTCCGTCAGGCAAGCAACACTTACGAGTACATGATCGAATCGGCGAGTTCAACACCATGGGGGTAAAGAGTAGGGAGAGTTCCTATTTTTCGCTTATCAGCGATTAGATACAGAGAGTTGTTTGCCAACAACTCTGAAAAGCGAATGAATTAAATACTGGATAGTACACATTACCACACTACTTTATGCTTTAAAAAGAATGCTGATAAATTTTAAAAATTTAAATTTTGAGTTTACTTTTCAAATCATAATAATTATCCTCGTTACAATAATAATAATAATAATAATAATAATAATAATAATAATAATAATATCTTTTATAGGTTTGTACATAATAAAACTCGTATAGTCCGACTTCAAATACCTTTATCATTAGCAATAGCTCTACACTAAAGCTATATAAATCACAGTTTTATATCTTTAAATACTAAAGTTTAAATAAATTTTGCGTATATAAAAGCCATAATGACCATAATTAAAAAGTGAAAAATGCTGCCATGGAAAAAAAATTATATACTCGTATATAAAACCGTTTCGCTCGTTATTATTATTATTATTATTATTATTATTATTAGTAGTAGTAGTAGTAGTAGTAGTAGTAGTAGTAGTAGTAGTATTCCCTACATTCTTGAGCATACTTTTCGTTTCTTTGTTTTCCGACCACTTTTGAAACGAAATTAAATTACCGCATAAAAAAATAATAATTCCTTTTTGAAAGAAAAAACACGATTTTTAAAGCTAAATTTTAAAAAAATATTTTAGAGTTTACTTGTACCTCAAATTATATATTGTATACAAAGGCGAACTTAGCATTTTGCAGCCCCTAAGCAGGGATTAAAGTGCTTATAGTTGTGCCATTTGATATCGCTAGTTTGTTATTAGAGGGTGCTGCTATTTTTTATTTCAAAACTTATTTGTGAATCCATTTAATTTGTTAGTGCTTATAATTTATTAATTTTCTATTTTGGTTTTCTATGTCCTATTCATGTTGAAATACGACAAAATTTGCTGCTCTAGGCAGGTGCCTACTCTGGCTATACGTAAATCCGCCTGTGTGTGTGTGTGTGTGTGTGTGTGTGTGTGTGTGTGTGTGCGTGCGTGTGTGTGTGTGTGTGTGTGTATATACAGAGAGAGAGAGAGAGGTAAACGAAATTCCTCTTCCTCGCCTGTTTGTTTCATGGCTGGAAATTGTAAAAAAGGCTATAAAACTCAAACACGTGGGCATGGAGCAGGTCTACGGAGGAAACACAGATTTTGTGGTATTTCCCGAAATGCCCGCCAGAGGACGTCACCATGGCCTATAGAATGCGAGGTCCTTCTCAAATCACTCTCACTTGCCCTATTCTTGCATTATCGTCATATCTCGCTCTCAGCGCCTTCGTCAGTAACGCCACTCGTCACGCCACTCACTCTCCGGCCTTCGCCGGAGAGCGGCCCGCCGTCCTTCAAGGCTCCGGTCGAGTATACACGAAGTCTATCATCAAGTAAGGTCCTCTACAATTTCATCCCACAAGAAGCAACATCACTGCTGCAGGAGTTTCCGCTGGCCCCCTTTTCAACAAGTCTCAACCGGCCCTCAACACTCATCCTCTTGCAAGCAGCCCAATCCGCTTTCAGATGCGTCTACTTCGAAGCCCAGGTCCGTAGGCCTTTTCGTAGGTCAAAAGCCATTTGGCCTACTTTTCTGTCTTCCTGTTAAGCAACTCCCGCGTAGCCTACATAAGTTCAATGTATACCCTCAACCTACCGAATAGGCTATCTTCAAAGTGTCTCCAAACAACCAGCAAACTAACTTTCCTATTACGACTGCAGTAGGCCTATTCAATTAGTTTACCGTATTCAATTATCTTACCGTATTTGTATCCGCTTGTTTATTTGCTCATTTATGTATTTTATTTGATTTGCCTAATCTGTTCATTGTACCAACACTGCATTTTCATTATCTCAGTATTATTCATTTAATTACTTATTATTGCGTGTTTACTGCCGTATATCTCATTAGCCTACCTAAATTAGTGTGTCTTGTCATTATTATATTCACTTAACTCTTATACTGTACAAGCCATTTCTCATTGCTAATGATCAGTCGTTGTAATATAGCACAATTATCGTATACATAACTGTTAATCACTGTGAACAAATAATTCATTTATTTTTCTAATTAAACACAAACCCACAAAGTCATTTCTGTCTACCTTATTATATATCGTTTGTTTGGGCTGACCGCCCAGACTGGTGGACCTAGGCCAGTGATGGCGAACCGCTGACCCGTGGGTCAGTACTTGACCCACGAGCTCTTATTTAAATAAAATATGACTTTAATTTTTAATATTTTGTGCCTTACAGTTTTAAAATTATTTTATTCTCCTACCGAAATAAACAGCTGATACACATTGAAACGTTTTTAAACGTATAGTATACGTTTATAAACGTGTGTGTACGTATGACAACTTACAATTCATCCAATTCCCCCATACTATTCAATTTGAAGATCTTCAGTTATCAGCTTTTCATTGCTTTGACATTGGTAATTTAGAAATGGAATTAGTTGACTTCCAAGAAAGTGCAGTATGGAAGACTAAATTTATTGATCTTAATCTGAAGTTACAAGAAAAGCCTAAAGCTTAAGGGCCAAATTAAATAAAATAAATAGTCGAACTTCACAATTATTCATGTCATTGTAATTTGAAACGAGTGTATTTATTTTATTATTAAATAAAGGTTATTCAATTCAATATTCAATTCAATATTCAATTCAAAAAAAAGAATTGGAGTCGTCAATTCTGGGTGTAACCAGAGAACAACAATCAACAGAAAGAGTAGAGAATCTTATTCTTGCAGAATGGAACTCTTCACCAAATTCTTTTGCATCAATGAAAAAGCTAGCATTATCTCTGCTAACAATGTTTGATTCATCTTATTCGTGTGAACAGTTGTTTTCCTCCATAAATTTCGTCAAATTCACCACTAGGAATCGTCTTGAGTGCTGCATGTGTGAGACTAAAGACAACTAAATATAAACCTCGGATCAAAACATTAGCAGCTAAAATCCAACGAGTTTCTCACTAAAAATAATAAATAAATAAATTATTGTTACCCAATTTCGTTTTTTTTTAAATAAAAAGTAACAAAAATGACCCGCCAGCAAAAAAAGGTTCGCCACCACTGCGCCTAGGCATTCGTTTCAATTTAATTCATAAATTATAGTAAGCCTACTTTCTAGGCCACTATATATATATATATATATATATATTATATATGATGAATAAAACCACGAAGGGAAAAGAGACACAAAGTGGTGCTCAAGCGCTTTCGTCTAATGACATCCTCAGGATGTGTTCCTGAGGATGTCATTAGACGAAAGCGCTTGAGCACCATTCTGTGTTTCCTTTCCTTCGTGGTTTTATTCATATATATATATATATATATATATATATGATCAGCGAAGTTAAGCGACATTGGGTCTGGGTAGTAGTTGGATGGGAGACCGTCCTCTGCGCCCAGATTATGTAGCGACCCGTGGTTCGGATCCCACGTAAAGCTATAGGTCCCCTCCGTCATATGACCTTAGATGTTGCGAAGGAGGTTAAACAACCCCAATTAAAAAAAAAATATATATATATATGGAGGGGTGATGATGATGATGATGATGTATGTATGTTTGTCTGTACTATGTTCATTTATACACGCCTAAACGGCTAGGGCAATGGGAGAAGAACCAGGGAAGGTTTTAGTAACACACCCGCCCCTGGGTTTTGAGGGATTTATTATTTTTATTTTTACACAAAAGTAAAAAAGAAAAAAATGTTGCATCAATATATATACTGTATATCCTAGTATCAATATATATACAGTACTGTAGGTGCCGACCGATAGTATTCCCAAAGTATCGGTACCGATACCGATAGTTAGAGCAAAGTATCGGCCGATACCGATATCTGTCCAAAATATCAAAATAGGATTCAAAAAATGTAATTCGACACATGTACTGTAATTCAAAACATATATTTGAAGAAATGGAATTCACAAAATAAAAGTCATGTAATGGAAACAATATGTAATTAAAAAAGTGTAACTCAATATAACAGTTCACTCAATAATCAAAATTGAGGAACTTCAGATTTTTGGAGAGGAGGATTTGTTCCTCAGCGTTCATTGGGATGATGTTGGCTCGTTTCGCATTGATAACATCTCCAGCCGTTGAGAAAAGCCGTTCAGAGTCAACTGATCCAGAGGGGCAGCTCATGCACTTCTCAGCAACTTTGGCAATCTCTGGGAAATCAGCAGAATGTTCTCGCCAGAAAATGAATGGATCCCTATCCCCAGCGATCCGAGGTTGCGACCAATAGGCGTCCAGGGCTGCTTCCACTCGTGCGTCTGGGACAGTGAACCTCGTGTCCGTATCCCTCGTTTGGGGGTTCTTCAACTAGAATAGGACGAACGTGATCGTCGAGATCGCTACCTTCTGAATAGGAAAGGTTTTCCCAAAGAGCGATTTTCTTGGACGGAGAAACCAGACCACTTCTGCGGCGTTTCACGGCAATTGCACCTCCAATATCAGCAGTTAATAAATTTACCAAAAAATTATTACACACTGTTGAACTGATTCACAACTTGCTAACTGAGGAAATGACGCCGCGATGGTTACGGGCTCGTTTTATATAGAGCGGTAATGAGTCATGGAAATTTCTAGAAACGTCGGGATAAATCGCGAACACACACGTAACTTCTCGAGCAGCCGGGAAGTTTCTATTTGGAAAACGCCCGGTTTTTTTAATTCTTAGAAACAAAAACTATCGGTATCGGTAGCTACTAACCATCTGTATCGGTACCGATACCGATACAACCACCGGCCGATGCCTAATATACTGTACAGGGTGGGCGAAAAGTAGCTCCCTATTTTGGATTGGTAAAAAAATACGTATATTATCCATTTATTTCAGAAGAAATAATATGAAAAGGTAGGCATACATGGTAGGTTTTCTCTAAAATTCAATGTGGGCTCCAACTCTTTCCACCAGCTTCTGGAGCCGCCCAGGAATGGCGTCCACTGACTTTAGCAGGAACTCCGGCGGGATGGAGGACATGACTTCCCGAATTCGGTCCTCCAGTTCTTCCAATGTCCTCGGTTTGGTGCGGTAGACTTCTTCCTTTACCCACCCCCAAAGAAAGAAGTCGCACGGTTACCGCTGAAAAACGGCAGAATCGGTTCAGTGTAACGGTGTGGTGTGGTATGACCTCAGATCAGGTTGTGGGCCCGTTCCTTCTGCGCAACACCATGAATGCTGAGCGGTACCTTGCTATGTTGCGAAACGAGGTCTGGCCGGTTGTCAGCACATGGGAGAACATCGACGATCTGATATTTATGCAAGATGGCGCCCCTCCGCACTTCGCTCTTGTTGTCCGTGAGTGGCTGGATGCCCACTTCCCTGGGCGTTGGATGGGTCGTCGTGGTCCACATCAATGGCCAGCCAGGAGCCACGACTTGACACCGTGCGACTTCTTTCTTTGGGGGTGGGTAAAGGAAGAAGTCTACCGCACCAAACCGAGGACATTGGAAGAACTGGAGGACCGAATTCGGGAAGTCATGTCCTCCATCCCGCCGGAGTTCCTGCTAAAGTCAGTGGACGCCATTCCTGGGCTGCTCCAGAAGCTGGTGGAAAGAGTTGGAGCCCACATTGAATTTTAGAGATAACCTACCATGTATGCCTACCTTTTCATATTATTTTTTCTGAAATAAATGGATAATATACGTATTTTTTTACCAATCCAAAATAGGGAGCTACTTTCCGCCCACCCTGTATATCCAATATATATATCAATAGATATACTGTACAGTATATCCCAAAAACTGACAAATTGATATGCGATAGAAACGCGTTCTTTGAAGAAGAACTATAAGGGGAAAGTATAACGGACTTCGACTTTACGACAGATGATATTACACAAGCTATATGGAAACTAAAAGCACACTCAGCGGCAGGACCGAACAAATGGAATGCCACACTGATCAAAAACTGCAAGAATGCAATCGCTGAGCCCCTATATTGGATATGGAGACGATCACTAGACACGGGAGAAATACCGGGCATCCTGAAGAGCGCGAACATAGTCCCAATATATAAAGGAGGAGATCGATCCGAGGCCAAAAACTATAGGTCAGTGTCGCCTACATCTCATCTCATTAAAATATTTGAAAGAATAGTTAGACAGAACACTTATGACTTTTTGGAAACTCAGAAAAAATTAAATGATAAATTGATAACCAATATGGGTTTCGGTCAGGCAGATCATGCGTATCACAACTGATGGACACTACAACAACATTATTGATGCACTTGAAAGTAATGAAAACTATGATGTAATATATACAGACTTTGCCAAACCGTTCGACAAGTGTGACCATGGAATCATAATACATAAACTGAAATACTCGTATATGGGAATAACAGGAAAAGTAGGGAAATGGATATATAATTTCCTCAGCGAGCGGCAGCAAGTCGTTACAGTACAAGGAATATCTTCATCAGAATCAGAGGTCCTCAGCTCAGTACCATAAGGAACAGTATTAGCTCCACTACTCTTCATAATCATGCTAACTGACACAGATGAGGACGTTACCAGAGACAGCACAGTAACATCCTTTGCCGATGACACAAAGATCAGTAGAAAAATAAGAAACCCAGAAGATATATGATCTCTACAAACCGACATGAACAGAGTCTACAAGTGGACGGAAGCTAACAGTATGAAGTTTAACACAGAAATTTCAGCTCTTACGGTACGAAAAAAAGAAAGGACCTAAAATCCATGGAATATTATACCCCAAATGGACAGGAAATTCAGAGAAATTCTGAAGCAAAAGATTTAGGAGTTGCAATGACTGATGATGCGAAATTTGAAACACAAAATAAGATAGCAGTAAACAGAGCAAAGAGAATAACTGGGCAGATACTGAAAACCTTTAGACGAAGGAATAGGAATATAATGATTCCTCTACTGAAAACACTGATCACACCCAAATTGGAATACTGCTCGGTCCTAACATCCCCATATAAAAAAGAAGACATTAGACAGCTAGAAGGGATTCAGAGAAGCTTCACAGCCAAGATCAAGGAGTGCAAAGAACTAAACTACTGGGAAAGGTTACGCGAATTAAACCTATATTCACTGGAAAGGAGGAGAGAGAGATACACCATTATTTACACTTGGAAAATAATGGAGAAACTAGTCCCTAATCTTACTCTCAACCCTGTAACTCCCCAAACAACAGTGGAAAGTAGAAAAGGAAGACTGTGTCGTGTTCCCAAATTAAAGGCTAGACAGGGAACATCCTTAACCCTGAAAGAAAATAGTTTTGTTGTGAGAGGACCAAAACTGCTTAATCAGCTACCCAAAGACCTAAGGAACACGAGTGGTGTTGCAGTAGACATCTTCAAAAGGAGATTAGACGTCTGGCTCAGAACAATCCCCGATGAGCCGGGCGTACCTGGCTATGTGAGGTGGAGAGTACAAGAAACCAACTCACTACTTCGCCAGGCCAACTCGAGAGGAGGGGCGACAAACTTGACCTTCGTGAAATGAGGAATCATCGCACGGAACATTTGAAAGGATGAAAGGTTGAAAGGTTGGTGTTCCAATTATTCTGGTGACCTCATTCTGAGTCAATTTTTGTAGCTTTTTGGCATTCAATCTTCAATAATAATTTTCTGTAACTTTTTCCCAACTAATTCATATATCTATTACCTGATAAAAAGAAAAGAATTAGAAATTATGTGGTAAAAGGACAGTATGTCACTAATCAGATGGAAAGAAAAAAAATGGGCATATATGACCCAAATTTATATACCCGACTTTTAAGCTGAGGTCTTATCTTTTTGGGTGTTTACGACGGTCACTTACGGTCATATATTTATGATAGCTTAATTACATTGTTGAAATTACTTAAATGGGTTCTACTCGATTTTTTTTTTCAGCTTTTAATAATGATAACACAGGTCAACAAAAAAACATTTTTTTTTTCGTTGCCAAGGAAATTCGTACGAATTTAGGGTATTTTGGGGTTGCTGAATTCCAAAATGAAAGTAGTTTTTCCGATTTGGCTCTAGTTCTTGAGATAATGAATACCCTCAATTAATAGGAAACGTAACCATAACGCGTGCATATGGGAAACTACCGGAACATTCTAGATGGTGAGACCGAATAAAATGCCATTATGTATTTCATGCGTTTACTTTTGTATGATTTGAGACAATTTCAATGCGATTTGTAAGTAGGCTCCGCCTGAACATTAAATTTTTTGCATTTTTACGTGTTTCAATGGGGTACCAATTATCTCATAAATTAGAGCCAATCTAGCAAAACCGATGTCATATTCGGAATCAGCACCACAAAGTTACCCCAAAATCACTCTAATATGATTGGCAATAAAATGAGTGTTGACCAGTGTAATTAGTGATTATTTTAAGTGGAATTACGTATAGTGGAGTGTCATGTGTTGAATTTTGAAACTAAATTTAGAAATGATAATTAATGACTATTTTAAATGCTAATTACGTGTAATTACTGTATGTTAATATGAAAATTAATAACGATTGCTTTAAATGGAACAAAATTTGGCTGTTTCCAAGGGAAAAGGAAAATGGACCAATCGCAGGAGTACATCTTGGAGGCTGTGAATTTCAAATGCCCATACGGGCAGTTTTGTTTCGAGATTTGTTAGATGTGACGGTGTTCGCTTGTTAAAAAAAATGTATTTTGTGATTTAAATTGGTATAGCGAGTTCTCTCATCACAATGTAATGTTAAAACATGTATTCACACTAGTGATATAATCGAGACCACCATGGCCGAGACCGAGACCGAGACCTAAGCACCCGAGACCGAGACCGGGCTCGAGTCCTACATCACTGATTCACACTCGCTTTACCGCTTCATTAACCTTCTGTAAATTAAATAAACAAGTTAAATAGAGTAAAATTTGTCGTCTTTGAAATTCCTCCCTTCTTCTTCTTCCGCAGCTTATTATCCCATCTTTACATGGGGTCGCTGTTTTTGGTTCGTCTTCTCCACTCTCCTCTGTCGTATACCACGTCCTCCTCCAAGTCCTTCTCCCTGATGTCCGCCACCACACAGTCCCTCCATCTCGTCTTCGGTCTTCCTCTTCTTCTCCGTCCCGGCAACTCCATCTCCAGAACTCTGCGCCCCACATACTCCTCCTCTCTTCTCCTGACGTGTCCATACCACCTCAGCCTGGCCTCCTGCACCTTCTTAGATGCTTCCGCCACCTTCACTGTTCCCCTTATATGCTCATTTCTGACCCTATCCCTCCTCGTCACTCCACACATCCATCTCAACATCTTCATTTCAGCCACATCGATTTTGAAATTCCTCCCTCTTCATTTTAAAATGTTCCGCGTTTATGTCCAGTGTCCCAGCTCAAGGCCACGGGCCGTGGCTCACGGCTACTAAATGTTCTTATATAGAGTTCAGTAATATCAATATAAAACAGTAGAAAGCAGGAAATACCAAATATTAAGTAAATAAAATCATCAATAAATAAAAATTGCGATAATATGGGTAAAAAAGTGATGACTCTAATAAAAAGAGCCAAAACTGAAGCAATCTTAAACAATACTAGTCAATAGTAGTCATATACAAGCAGAAATAGCAAAAATTGTAGCTGTTAGCCAATAGCAAGCAATATGAGTCTTCAGTTCTGATAAAAACCACATTGATGCAAAATGCTTCTCCTGCACGTTCCAGCAAATGTAACAGAAAGAAAAAAAATAGTGTCGATAACATCAAGAAAAATAGTGAGAATTTCCTTAAAAGATAGGAAAATGACATCGACGCAAATAGCCAGTGAACTAAAAATGTCTGGAACTGATATTAGTGCCCGAAGTGTTCGCGGGTGTTTGTTTAATGCGGGTCTCCTTGCCCGACGTCCATGAATAAAACAAAAATTGACTGCTGCAATGAAGGAAAAAAAGATATGTACATTTGGGTTAAAGACCACCTTAACTGGTCGAATGAAACGTGAAACAAGGTAAATGATTTGCTTACCAACTTTGTATTCATTTTCATAATTATTTTTTAAGGACATCATGTTGGATTGCTTTCTTTTTTTTTTTTTAAATTCTATGAAACTTGTGGATGGCTGTTATAAATTATGTTTATCCAATGAGGTTTGAAATTAATTCAAATATTATTCATCAGGTGGTATTTTCGGGTGAATCAACGTTTCAAGTTGCAAATGCTGCTCCTCAATATGTCAGAACTTAGAAGACGACAAAATGAAGAATTCCACGAAGATTGCGTGATTCAAAGAGTGAAACATCCTACTCGGGTAATGGTGTGGGGAGCTATTTGTAATAAGGGTACAAGCAGATCAGACATTGTTGATGGTATAATGAGCTCTAAAAAGTATATTGAAGTAATTCGCAAAAGGTTAATACCCCAAATCAGAGCGTGGTATAGGGATGAAGAGTGCATTTTCATGCAAGATGGGCCCACACTTTCAAGGCTTCAATTAATTTTTTGACTAGTCAAAGAACAAGTACCATGAAATGGCCAAGAAACAGTCCTGATATAAACCCGACTGAGAATATTTGAAAAATCTTGAAGAAAAGAATTGATGACATGGCCCCCAACAACGAAAACACAACTCATTGAGTGGTTCCATAACGATGAACTCTTAGATTGCGTTGAATCCTCTATTAAAAGCACTCCAAAGAGAATAAAACTACTCCATACGGCAAAAGGAGGCTTTACTAATTACTGCTTCTCAAATAAATGTTATATTTCAACGAATATTTGTCTTTTCCATTATATATATATATATATAATATATATATATATATATATATATATATATATATATATATTACAAATGTACTGGAATTAGAAATGAAAAATGTGTTCCAAAGAATATTTACGACGTAATTCGCACATATTTGCCAAATAGAAGCTGTTAGGCTTAGAATCAATGTTCCCTCTAATTTTTTTAGTCCGTGTGCGCAAGAAATTTTCGTTGTGCATACATTTAGATTCATGGTGAAAAATTGTGCAAACTTTTCTGAGCGCTATTTATCTTCAAAATGAAATATATATAAATATTAAATACTTAATAAATATTATTTCCATAAGGTGATAGCTTCATCATTACGGTACTATTAAATAGATATTAAAAAAACTGTTTACAATATTATATATTCTTAAAAAAGAAAACATTTTATCCATTCTAAAAATATGAATAAAATAAAAAATAGTAAAATAAAATTCAACAAAATAAAGAAATAAAATAAAAAATAACTAATTGAAAATGACTATTTTAGTTGTCATTTCTCAAAACAATTTTTAGCATTTAGCAATTTAAAATAGACTATCAAGATTAATACATGATTTTATCCATTCACAAAATAGGAATAAAATAAAAAATAATAAAATTCAATAAAATAAAATATAATCAAAACAACATTAAATGAAAGTGCCTTTCATTTAAGTATGATTATGATTTCTTCCTACGATCTTTAGCATTTGCCCATTCCAAATAAACTCTATGAAGATTAATACATCCGTCATCATTCAGGTAACTTTTAATTCGCATGAGCATGTCCAAATGATTTTCTTTCAAACAGTTTCTTAATTTGTTCTTTATAAAATTCATTAAACTGAAGCCACGCTCACAGTCCACACTAGATGCTAGGAAAGTTCCCCCAATATCCATCAACTTAGCAAGGTCACAAAATTGTTCATTTTGGAGGACGAATGTCACCATATCATCGAAGTTTTTAACCAGCTTACTTTTAATTTTCTCCCATACAACAAAATTAAAATCATTGTACTGTTCGATTATGGTAGAACTTTCACCAAGAAAATCTGCATATTTTGCACATAAAGCTTTAACATGCTCAATGCCAAAGTCGGCGAAGTCGGGCGGAAGGGGTTAATACTTAAAAGAGCGACTACAGAGTATGTTGATGCAAATGGCCAGACCTTGTGTGACGGTATATTTTTTAAATTACTTCATTTACTGTCGTGACTCATGATACGCTTGAGCCTGTGCGCATTTTATTTTGCTGTGTGCGCGGGTTTCACAACGCGTGTGCGCGCGCACACGTGCACACCTTAGAGGGAACATTGCTTAGAATAATCACCTTCGGGCGAGCCTAGGCTATGTGGTATGTAAACAAACTTCATAATGACGTAGGCTATCAAGCCTTCAACATGGCGGACACAAGTTCTTTTATAATCGAGGAGCGTCTTGTTGTGGGTGTTTGGGTTCACGAAAAAGAACGTACTGGTAAAACTTAGAATGATATAAGAGAAGACGTTGCAATGCGTTTTAGTAAAGCAGCTCCGACTGAGGCAAATTTACGTAAACTGGAGAAAAAAACTTTCACAACCGGATCTGTTTTAGATGCCAAATGATGTAGGAGACCGCAGAAATATGCGGACGTTAGTGCTCGTTTAGAGGAGTCAGTTCTTCAATCACCTAAGAAACGATCTGCTGAATGCAATATTCCAAGAACTTCCATGCGACGTTTGATGAAGAAGGAAGACTACCATAACTATAGGCCCGTATTTATCAGTGAATTATCTGATCGTGATATGAACGTACAGCGGCAGTCATGTCAAATTTTATTGCATGAATTTCTAACCTTAGCTTCTAGTCGAAACATTATGTTCACTGACGAATGTGCCGTATATCTTAGCACGAGGTCTCGAAATATTTATTTCTGGGGGAGAAAATCCCCATTTCTTTAAAGAAATGGCACAACACCTCTCCATGTTATCATGTGGGCTGGTGTAACCTGTGAACTGATTGTTGGTACATATTTTTTCGATGCGAGTGTGACTGACCAAAGTCATCTGGAGATGGTGTCTCATTGGTTAATTCCCGAACTTAAGGAAGTGAGCCTTGTAAACAGTACTATTTTACAATAAGACTCTGCACCAGCCCATTATGCTATTAACGTGCGTAATTTCCTGACCAATCAATTTCCAGTGTGGATTGGGCGAGGAGGACCTCTCAACTGGCTTCCCAGAAATCCCGACCTCACAACTTGTGATAACCGGTTGTAATCTTTTCTGAAGAACAAACTTAGCCACATCCGCATGTGCTCTGTTCAAGAATTAAAAATGGAAATTCTTCACATATTCTCAGCCATTACGCCTGAAATGCTTCGAAAAGCTTCACGGCGCACTTGGCGTCGAAGAGAATTATGCGTTACTCACGACGGTATCCATACATACCAATTGAACGTACGAGTATAAGCAGCAAGATATCTTTTTATTTAATTTCAATTTCATTTGTAACGTTTTTGTCTTGTTTTTGATTTAAATAAAATGTTTCAAAAGAACAACACTCTTTTTTTTTATGTCAAACAATTAGCAACGTTACATGCATGCCAACCACTTTAGGCAAATCCCAACAAGACTCTCCGTTATGCAAATGCATATCTACGTACGTACGTCAATCTTTCTATCAGTCAACGTCAACCTCAAAAGAGATGTCTATATAGATTAGAATTTACGTTAGAGAAAAACACTACCTTTACTGTCTCTATTTTGGAGAATATCTTCTTTTTCGTTCTCTCTCTCTCTCTCTCTCTCTCTCTATCCACTGTATTTTCATCATCTCCATTCAACGTATACAGTATACACCTTAAATTTGCCCTTTACGACTACTTTAAGTAATACATGCAAAATTATGTCTCATTGTACTTTCACTCTTTAAGGCAGATCTATTGCGTTTCCCTTATTTTACGTATGTACAGTATAAGGCAATTGCCCTTATTCATCCATAAATACAGCGTTCTGTAGGATGTCGATGATTGGTTGACGCACAACGCAAGTGACCAATAACTTTAATATCTGTATATGTATATACATAAAATAATGTACTTTAGGTACCAAGAGTACAATTAGAGAAAAATAAAGTACAGGTATTTTGCACTTGATCTATCTATCTATCTATCTATCTATCTATCTATCTATATAGATAGATAGATAGATAGATAGGTTCTAAAATTTCTCAGTGAAATTCTAATTTCAAACAAGGCCTATTATCAACAAATGCCCTTTAGGTTAAGTTATAGGTAAGAGTAAACTAAGTTAGATTAGATTAGATCAAATAAGGTTAAGACAGTATCAATGAAACTGACTTGTCGGGAATTTAGTTGGGTATATAGCTCCAATGACAGCGCCGCCCGCAGCTCAGTAGGTAACACCGTCTCCATATAAACGAAGTGAAAATACTGAGGTCGAGGGTTCGACTCCCGATGGTAATGATTAATAACAATCCAGAAGTTAGCGCAATGGGTCGCATTCGTCTGACCCAGAGTTGTGTGTATGTATGTATGTGTGTGTGTGTGTGTGTGTGTGTGTGTGTGTGTGTAGAAACAAGATAGCCAGTGATATTAAAAAAGTGAAAAATATACTAAAATTTTCAAACTCCCGTAAAGTGTCATTAAGGTTAAAAAATAATAATATGTCACAATAAAACGCAATCAGCTGGTACGACGGTGTATTCGACACCCATTCATTTTTATCTTATTCGTATTACTTGTCCAACCCCCATTATAAATCATTGCCGAATTTTTAATTTCTCACTATTTTTTTCTCAAATTTTATTTCGTCATCGGACTTTTCCCAACAACTGCACAAATCCGATAACTGGCCGCTGTCCTCCGTGACTCTGTCTCCTTGAAAACATCTTAAGTTTCTGGACGGAGTTTGAATTCTTTATCGTTCTTGAAGACACTTCAACAAACTCTGGCAAATTACGCCTCAAGTTTTAAATGACTTTCACCTAAAGTCATATTTTCAAGCTTTATTTACCTGAAGAAGGAATTAGCAAACATCAAAAAAGGTTCTGAAGCAAATTTAGTTATTTATTCCATAGAGCCAAGTGATTTTTTGAGGTGGTAACCTTAATTGAATAAGGAACAAGAAGACTAGTTAATTTGCAAAACTTTCGACATGTCGAAAGCTCTGCAAATTAAATGTTTGTATATGGACTAGTCTTGTTGTTCCTTATTTATTCCATATATATATATATATCTATATATATATGAAAATTATTTCACGAAAGTAACACGTGAAAAATATTTATGATGAATAAAACCACGAAGGAAAGGAAACACAAAAAGGTGCTCAAGCGCTTTCGTCTAATGACATCCTCAGGAACACTGAAGTACATAAAAGGTTACGGCCTATATATAGGTTACAGAAAGAAAAAAAAATAAAAAATAAATAAATAACACACACAAACATATATATATATATATATATATATATATATATATATATATATATCTACACACATACATATACATATATATATATATATGCAATAAACGGAGAAGTAAAATAAAAATTAAAAATTAGAGGATTAACAAAGAGGCATACAGATTTGTAAGGAAAAATATCGATTTTTAGCACAAGATCAAATGAGTTATAAAAATACAAATTTATACTGGAAATCTGCCCGGGTTTTAACACTTTGCCTTTTTAGAGTCAAGTTTCGATATATATAAAAATAAATTGAAGATTAAAAGTTAATAAAGTAGCATACAAGTTTACGAAAGATTTAGCGTCCTACCCTTTTTATCTAAATTTGTTTTGAAGGAATTCAAAACAACAGGATCGAGTTGAAAAAGACCTTTGCTTATGTTGAAGTTATTTGAAAGTTGGATAATGGCAGACTCAAGAATATTTCTATTGACAATGTTGCTAGAATGAAATAAAACAAGCATTATTCCAATCAGTGGGATAACTCTGACAAATGGACAAAAAGAGCACTGGACAACTGTCCTGTTCTAACGGAATATTGATGCTGTTTTATACGTGTGTGCAAATCCTTTCCCGTCTGACCTATGTAAAAGGAATCACATTGTTTACACCCAATTTTATAGATAATGCCTGAATTATTGGTAGGGCTATTTTTACTATGATATTTTTCACAATATTGTTATATGAAAATACTACATTAATATCCAAAAGTTTAAGTACATTAGCTATGCCTAAAAAGCCCGGGAAAAATGGAAGTACTAAAATATTTTTTGACAAAGTACGAGTGTTATTATTGACACGATAGAAAGTTCGTTTTGCCTTGTTGAAACAAGATTCCATAAACGCAGATGGGTAACACAGATCACTTCCAATACCGTTGATTTTTCCAATTCGGCATCGATGTATTCCGGACTGGCGATCCTAAGGGCGCGGAGAAACATTGATGAAAAAATGGCCTTCTTAGTGGGGTGTCATGTCCGAGTAAAAGTGTACGTAGGACAAATTGTTTGTTGTTTTCCGATAGATACTAAACTTAAAACCTGGGCTTTCCCTATGTACACGCACATCCAAAAATGGGATTGAATTGTCTTGTTCCACTTCTAAAGTAAACTTAATGGAGGGGACTTGATCATTTAACTGAAGGAGGAAGTTATCCAGGTCACGATTCATGGGCCAGATACACAAAATATCGTCGACGTACCGCAACCAAGGGATGCCAACCCCCAGGATTCTCGGAATGTAAGTAATTTCGAAAAACTCCATATAAATTTGGAGAGGAGGGGCGATAAGGGGTTGCCCATGGCCATCCCAAACACTTGTTGATAATACTCGTTATTGAAAGTGAATTTACAGTCTTTGATGCAAAGCTTAATAAGTTCCAAAACAATGTGTGAAGGTAGTGGCAGGTCATACTTATGTAATTCTTGGGAGAGAAAGTCAAGCATATCATCAATCGGCACTTTTGTAAACAATCCTCTAATTTTTAATTTTTAATTTTATTTTTACTTCTCCGTTTATTGCATATATATATATATATATATATATATATATATATATAATATATATATATGTGTGTGTGTGTGTAGATATGTATGTATATATATATATATATATATATATATATATATTTTGTGTATGTATGTTATTTATTTTTCTTTTTATTTTTCTTTCTTTCTGTAACCTATATATAGGCCGTAACCTTTTATGTACTTCAGTGTTCCTGAGGATGTCATTAGACGAAAGCGCTTGAGCACCTTTTGTGTTTCCTTTCCTTCGTGGTTTTATTCATCATAATATTTTTCACGTGTTACTTTCGTGAAATAATTTTCATATAATGAACACCACGCGTTCCTTCGGCTTGCTGTTCCCTCTCTTGTCTCCGTTTGTGTCCGTGTTTTCTTCTACATTAATGAAGGGGCATGCAATTCGTATCCGACGAAAGTTTCTTACTAACCGTCTAGAGGAGCAAGTTCTTCCCAAATCCCTGCTTCCGATTCGCCTCAGACAAATTGACGACCATCCGTTCAACAACTTCAGCAGATTAATTTTAAAGAAACATATTGAAGTCACCAGACAAAATGAGTGGTCCGCCTTCAAAAATTTAAACATCGCCAAACATAATTTTGTAACCGTTATTCCCCAACCGTGGATCCAACCATTGTTTGATGAAATTTACAACGAGTTGCGTCGGAGAACTACTTCACTTCGTAACATTTTGGATCGGAAAATTAAAAGTCTCATTCGAAATAGTCAGTGGAGTAAAAAAGCAAGCTCAAAGTGTGTTTTGAACCTTTCTTCGAAAAACATTAGTGACGATGCAAAAAGTGCCCTTGGATATGGTATGTCCTTTTTTATTGTTAAAAACCTTCGGCTTTACAAATTTGTTACAGTCTCGCGTGTTTTGAAAAACAGTGTAATCTCCCTCAGTATTTGTTTAACATAGTTAAAGGCCTCGTTTACAGTGCGGCGAATGGTAATTACGAAGATAACTTTCCTAAACGTTTTCGCGATGGCCTCTCACAATTAAAAAAAGATGGGGAGCTCCATATTACTAAAGCAGACAAGGCTAACACCATAGTTATTATGGACAAAGTGGACTACATCGGAAAGATGAACGAGCTTCTCCAGGACCCCGCCACATACAGAAAACTTAGGAAGAACCCGCAGGATGACGTCATCAAATCATTTAATAGTGGCTTGAAACGCATTCTCAAAGATCATAAGGACTTAATTCCGCTTTTCATGTCCACTTCACCTTCTCTGCCCTACCTTTACGGTCTTATTAAAACCCACAAACCTGGCAACCCTATGCGCCCTATTATTAGCTCGGTGGGCTCTATTACTTATAAACTCTCCAAATGGCTCGTCAAAGTCTTGTCCCCCATTCTCGGAACTATCTCTGATTCACATGTAAAAAATTCCATGGATCTTACTGTAAAATTGAATAATGCACGTAATGAAACTAACGATAGATTGATCAGTTTTGACGTTTGTTCATTGTTTACAAAAGTGCCGATTGATGATATGCTTGACTTTCTCTCCCAAGAATTACATAAGTATGAATGACCTGCCACTACCTTCACACATTGTTTTGGAACTTATTAAGCTTTGCATCAAAGACTGTAAATTCACTTTCAATAACGAGTATTATCAACAAGTGTTTGGGATGGCCATGGGCAACCCCTTATCGCCCCTCCTCTCCAATATTTATATGGAGTTTTTCGAAATTACTTACATTCCGAGAATCCTGGGGGTTGGCATCCCTTGGTTGCGGTACGTCGACGATATTTTGTGTATCTGGCCCATGAATCGTGACCTGGATAACTTCCTCCTTCAGTTAAATGATCAAGTCCCCTCCATTAAGTTTACTTTAGAAGTGAACAAGACAATTCAATCCCATTTTTGGATGTGCGTGTACATAGGGAAAGCCCAGGTTTTAAGTTTAGTATCTATCGGAAAACAACAAACAATTTGTCCTACGTACACTTTTACTCGGGACATGACACCCCCACTAAGAAGGCCATTTTTTCATCAATGTTTCTCCGCGCCCTTAGGATCGCCAGTCCGGAATACATCGATGCCGAATTGGAAAAAATCAACGGTATTGGAAGTGATCTGTGTTACCCATCTGCGTTTATGGAATCTTGTCTCAACAAGGCAAAACGAACTTTCTATCGTGTCAATAATAACACTCGTACTTTGTCAAAAAATATTTTAGTACTTCCATTTTTCCCGGGCTTTTTAGGCATTGCTAATGTACTTAAACTTTTGGATATTAATGTAGTATTTTCATATAACAATATTGTGAAAAATATCATAGTAAAAAATAGCCCTACCAATAATTCAGGCATTATCTATAAAATTGGGTGTAAACAATGTAATTCCTTTTACATAGGTCAGACGGGAAAGGATTTGCACACACGTATAAAACAGCATCAATATTCCGTTAGAACAGGACAGTTGTCCAGTGCTCTTTTTGTCCATTTATCAGAGTTATCCCACTGTATTGATTGGAATAATGCTTCAGTTTTATTTCATTCTAGCAACATTGTCAATAGAAATATTCTTGAGTCTGCCATTATCCAACTTTCAAATAACTTCAACATAAGCAAAGGTCTTTTTCAACTCGATCCTGTTGTTTTGAATTCCTTCAAAACAAATTTAGATAAAAGGGTAGGACGCTAAATCTTTGGTAAACTTGTATGCTACTTTATTAACTTTTAATCTTCAATTTATTTTTATATATATCGAAACTTGACTCTAAAAAGGCAAAGTGTTAAAACCCGGGCAGATTTCCAGTATAAATTTGTATTTTTATAACTCATTTGATCTTGTGCTAAAAATCGATATTTTTCCTTACAAATCTGTATGCCTCTTTGTTAATCCTCTAATTTTTAATTTTTAATTTTTATTTTTACTTCTCCGTTTATTGCATATATATATTATATATATGTATGTGTGTGATATATATATATATATATATATATATATATATATATATATATTATATATATGTTTGTGTGTATGTATGTTATTTATTTATATATATATATATTTTTTTTTCTGTAACCTATATATAGGCCGTAACCTTTTATGTACTTCAGTGTTCCTGAGGATGTCATTAGACGAAAGCGCTTGAGCACCTTTTTGTGTTTCCTTTCCTTCGTAGTTTTATTCATCATAATATATATATATATATATATACACACACACACACACACACACGTTGAATATATATATATATATATATATATATATATATATATATATATATATATATATATACACACACACGTTGAATATATATATATATTATATATATGGCCCACCACAATCCGCAATTAAAAACCATAGTACTGAAAACAACCATCCCCTTCACAAAACTCAGTTCGAAATTCTAACTAGATCCAATAACGTGACAGAACTCCGAATTTTAGAATCTTTGTACATCTATAGAAACAAACCTTCCATTAACAATAAATAATAGTTCATCTTACAAATTACAGCTCTTCTAACTAACCAACCAACTTTCATAGACATATCATACCTTTTAATTAACTGACCATACAGTTTTCTCTAGGTTTCTGCCAAATATGGTGGTTGACGTAAACACTGTGTATTTACCAGTTGAGGTAATTTTAATTTAATTTAATTTTAATGATTTTAATTTTCTTTTGTATTGATGTAATTTTAATGATTTTAATTTTCTTTTGTATTGATGTAATTTTCATTATTCTCATTTTTGTTTTAAGCTTTTAAGACATAATTCACTGATGATGACAAAATATTGTCGAAACGTCTGAAGTATAAAAAATAAACGAAAATGTGTGCTGTTGTGTTGGTCCTTCTTTTCATATATATATATATATATATATATATATATATATATATATATATATATATATATATAGGGTGTCCCAGGAGGAAATGTCAAGAATGCACCATTTGACTCTTTGGGTATTTCTAAGTAGAAAGTATTATATCGACATGTGCCTGATTCCCAACCGTTACCGAGATACAGGCCTCTACATTTGGGTAACTAAAACAGAATAAAAAGCCGATCTTAGATAATATTCAATGACATTTAATGATACATTGGCAACTGTGCAGATCCTCACATTATTTATTTACATTATTTTTTGTCTGGGGGTTCTTGAAGAGTAACGTTTATCAGCGGGGTAAGCCCGAAACTAGGGAGCAGTTGGTTGCACGTATACAGGATGCTTCATAAACCTCAGAAATGAACTTCCGCGTTTTCCTTGGCAAGACTCGATGGATCGGAGGCTCGCCGCGTGCATTGAAGAAGGAGGAGGTCACTTTGAAACCATTCTGCAATAAGTGCAATAGTGTATTGTATGTTTGTACTTTTTGTAAACCACAAGTGTCATTAAATAGTATCTAAGATCGCCTTTTTATTATGTTTTAATTACCCAAATATAGAGGCCTGTATCTCGGTAACGGTTGGGAATCAGACCCATATCGATATAATACTTTCTACTTAGAAATACCCAAAGAGTGAAATGGTGCATTCTTGACATTTCCTCCTGGGACACCCGTATATATATGACCCGCTTTCATCGCATATAATCTCATATAATGAATATAATCTCAAAGGCAAACTATACTCTTCAATGTTGTAGAAATTCTTGCACTTATTTAGCGGTGAAATTATTGAACAATCTACCGAATGAATTAAAACCAATCAATGTTCTCTCATCATTTATGAGGCGATTAAAACTTAACAAATTCCAAAGTTACTAAAGACACTCCTTTGTTTCTCCTTGCTAAAATTATCATTATCCTTCCAAAAATGTCTCCTATCACCTTTCACCACACCTCACATTTCATTATTCTTTGCATTAAGACATTTCATTATTCTTTGTATTAAGACATTTCATTATTCTTTGTATTAAGACATTTCATTATTCTTTGTATTAAGACATTTCATTATTCTTTGTATTAAGCGTTTAATGAAAGTATGAGTAAGTTCCTTACATTTTTATATTGGTTTCATCATTCGTTGTATTTAGCTCCTAATATAAGTATAATATAAGTATATAAGTATATAGTGTTATATAAGTATAATATAAATATATTATAAGCTCCTAATATAAGTATATTATAAGTCTATTATAAATATATAGTATTATATAAGTATAATATAAGTATATTATAAGCTCCTAATATAAGTATATTATAAGTCTATTATAAAAATTTATGAAAGTCTTGTAGTCATAGCTATTATATAATTATAATTATATCTGTATACAGCACCTGTATTTAAAAATGAAATTACAGTATATTCATCTATGGAAACCCATATAATTGTAAATAAATAAATAAATATAATATAAACTTGCAGCCTGCAATCTATGCATAACTTTCTTCCGCAGCAGCACTGCGTGCTGACTTATATTTTAATCTTTAATCCCTTCTGCTATATATTGTTAAACCTTCAGAAAATACAGGTATTTTGCACTTGATCTATCTATCTATTAATCTATTTATCTATATAGATAGATAGATAGGGTCTAAAATTTCTCAGTGAAATTCTAATTTCAAACAAGGCCTATTATCAACAAATGCCCTTTAGGTTAAGTTATAGGTAAGAGTAAACTAAGTTAGATTAGATTAGATCAAATAAGGTTAAGACAGTATCAATGAAACTGACTTGTCGGGAATTTAGTTGGGTATATAGCTCCAATGACAGCGCCGCCCGCAGCTCAGTAGGTAACACCGTCTCCATATAAACGAAGTGAAAATACTGAGGTCGAGGGTTCGACTCCCGATGGTAATGATTAATAACAATCCAGAAGTTAGCGCAATGGGTCGCATTCGTCTGACCCGAGAGTTTTTGTTGCTGGTTAGCCGATCAGCCCACCACGATCGAGCAAGCCGGCGGCACGCAGGTAACCGATCGCTTTCCGGAGTGGACCAAAGGTTCAACGCACTAGTGATGTTGTGCTGTGTTCTATGTTGTGCTAGAGCGGTACAGTCTGTCATAATGTGTTCAATTGCCTGTGGTGTGTCCTGGCACAGGTGGCAGGTGTCGTCTGTGGAGTTGTCTAGTCTGTGTTTATATGTCTGTAAGTTGGGGTGATGTCCACATCGGAATCGTGCTAAGTTAACTCGATCCGAGCTGCTCAGGCTGGTCTCTGACATGTCAATGGGTGGCGGCTTCGCACCTAGGACCGCATTCGGACCGAGTCGTGTCAGTGCTTTGTGGGTTAGGTGTGTGTGTATGTGTTTTCTGTACTGTGTGATGTCTGTGGGGCGTGGTATGGAATGGAGTATTTGGTTATAATGTCTCTCTGGTGTTACCTTAATGGTGCGAGGTGTTGATGCATGATTGTACATGTAGTGGCAAGGGTGTTGTCGGTTAGTTGTCGCTGCTGCCATGAATTGTGTTCCCCTCATGTCTAAATGTTCCCTAACTTTCAGTATTTTTGTTTCTGTATGTAGGTGTTCTATTGGTGTTGTTTGAGTGCATCCTGTAATGATACGAAGTGCGTTGTTTTGTATTGTCTGTAAGGTGTTTATGTGTGTGTTTGAGATAATGGGTGCCCAGCATGGGCTAGCATAGTCCAAAACTGAGCGAATATATTGTTTGTATATGAGTGATGTTGTTTCCTGCTGGTGTCCAAAGTTTGTGCCTGTTAGTACCCTAAGCATGTTAAGTCTTGACGTACATTTGTTTTTAATGTCCTGAATGTGGTTTGCAAAAGATAATGATGTGTTGTATGTGACCCCAAGTATTTTGGTCCTGTGAGTGTGTGGAATGTAGGTGTTGTTTAGTGTAAGCTGTGGAGTTATCTGGTGTTCTTTTATGTTGCTTGTTAGCAAGGTGATGGTTGATTTTGTGGGCGCTACTTTGAGTCTATTGTGTGTGAGCCAGTCTTGTATACTGTTTATGTATGTTTGTAGGTTATTTGTAGCGGTGTCGATGTTGTTGCGGGTGGATGTTAGAGTGATGTCATCTGCATATGATGATACGGTAAGCTTGTTATTATGGGTGATGGAATGTCATGCATGTATAAGTTGAACAGTGTTGGTGAGAGAACAGAGCCTTGAGGGACCCCGTTCGGAAAAAGCTTGTTTTTGGATGACTTGCCATTAAACGTGACATGTGAGTATCTTCCTGAAGATAGTTGCTCAGCCACCTTTTTGTGTTATTGTGCATGTTTGTGTTGATTATTTTGTTTATGAGAGGGAAGCGTGGGATAGCATCAAATGCTTTAGTAATGTCTATTGTTGCTAATAGTGTACGTTAAGCTGGTCGTCTGGAGTTGATGCTATCCATGATGTGCTGCGTGAGGTTAGTAATGTCGTGGTTGAGTAGTGAGGTCTGAATCCATCTTGAGTAGGCGATAGTGGTATGTATGGTTTGGTGATTTGTAAGATTAGAGAGTTGTGCCAATTTGTGTCCCTCCTCAAAGATTCACTGTTGAACAAAGTTTTTCTCCTTTTGATAAATGAGGGTGATTCTTATGTTCGCTTTTACGCTGATTAAGAAAATGAAAACAGATGTTTTCTATCACCCACAGTTTTGAGGAATTTGCAATTTAAAACCCTTCGAGATCGAGATAGCATTCCTCAGTTTGCATCATAATACGAGATTTATTGTTAGTCATTTATTTTATATAAAATCTTTATATTATGCATATTATTATTTATATTTACATGTTTATATATAATATGCATATGTTTATTTAAGTATACTGCATATATCCATCATAATATATATATATATATATATATATATATATATATATATATATATATATATATATATATATATATATAAGAAAATGGTGGTGTAGTGGTTAGCGTCGCTGACTATGAATCCATCGGCCCCGGGATCGAGACCCGATGACGGCAGCCGGCGCGCAGCAAAACCCAGCTGTTCATCCTTTTATACAATAAAGAAAGTGGTTGGTAGATAAATGGGTACCCTGGGTAGCCTTGTGGTTAAGACGCTGGGCTGCTGGTGGGGCGTGGTTCGGATTCCATGTTAAACTGTAGGTCTAAGATGGAGTGAAAAGCTCGACCTTCGTCAGAATGAACAATTCGGGCGGAAGCTAACAAAGGTGTGTGTGTGTGTATATATATATATATATATACAGCGAGGAATAGGAGGACGAAAAGATAGTACATGTTTATGAACAGACGTTTCGGAAAAATTCAATTTCCATCATCAGTGCTAAAAAGTTTAAAAACAAATAGAAATAAATAAGTATAATAAATAAAAACGAACAATAAATTAAAATGGCGCAACAATTAGCGAGAATTAATAGTAAGTTACAATATATATTAAATTAGAAGATTAAAAATTAAATGATATAAAGTATAAAAGTATGAACAATAAGTAAAATATAAAACGGTTTAGGTGAAACAGAATTGAAGGGGTTCTTACCAAATTGTTAACGTAATGAGAGACTAATTGTACAGAAGATTGGGAATGGTTGCCTGTTGAAAGAATTCCATATTAGAAAGATGGAGCCGGGAGGAGTGATGGTGGATTTCTTTTGAGTTTGAGTTTATTTGGCAATGTTTAAATTGAAAGTGGAACTGTAATCGTTGAGGGTTGGCTGGATACTGAGGATATAAAGGGACTCAAGTATGCGGAGGTCGATTAGTTGGTTGGCTGAATTAATGATTTTGAAATTGGAGGAAAGTAACGGGTGGTTGTGAAGGTGGCAGTGATCCCTTATTGCTGATTTGGAGGGTTTGTTCAAGGGCTGTGAAGTTCTTGTAGAAATCCCACGATGCTCGTCCACTCTTGTTTCATATTGGCGGATGGTACTGCCAATATAGTTCGCTTTGCAGCGAACACAATTAAAAGCGTAGATAGTGGACGAAGCAAGTGGCTGGGGTGTTTTTTCTTTATGGTTGAGATAATATTTGATACTATTGTTGTTGTGAAAGCGAAATGAAATTTAATTTGGGGGTAAAGCGGGGTGAGTAAGAGACGGAGTTCTGAAAGTATTTTGTGGCTAATGTGGTCGTAATAGGGGAATGAAAAATATTGTACGTCTTTTTTAACAGTGGGAACTTTAAGGGGGGGTTGATAAATATTATTAAGAAAGTTTCTGGTTAAAGATTGTAACAGATGTTTTGGGAAAGAGTTATTAATACTGAAGTTAAGAATTAACTCTATTTCATGGTGGAAGGATAAGTACGAGGAGCAAAGATGGTAGGCACGGTGGATTAAAATTTTAATACTGTTTATTTTATATAGCGAAGTGATGTGGCTTAGGAAATTAGTACCCAGGCCTGTGTACGTGGGTTTTCGATATATGGAAGTGCTAAATTTGTTGTTTTGTTTAGTTATTGTAATATCTAAGAAGGGAAGAGTGTTATTGGATTCGTCTTCTTTGGTGAACTTAATGTTTTTATGCTGGGAATTAAGGTAGTTAAGAAAAAGGGGGGCGTGGTTAGCAGTGTGAAAAAGGAGAAAGGTGTCATCAACGTATCTTTTATACAGGTGTGGTTTATAACGAGTGGGGCAATGAAGTAGCCAGTTATTTTCGTGATGGCTGAGGAAGATGTTCGCTAAAGTGGCACTTAAGGGGGATCCCATAGCTAGTGAGTCGGTTTGTTGATAAAGTTGTTGGTTAAAGAAAAAATAGGTGTCTGAGGCGGCGAGCGTAAGCAGTTTGGTAAATTCATGTTTTGTTAGATTCAAAACTGTGTTCGGATTGTTGGCGAAAAGGCTGTTAATACAGATATCGATGGCTTCTTCAATTGGAACGTTGGTGTAGAGAGATACTATATCGAAACTATGCATATGAAGGTTATTTGAGTTATTTATGGTCCATATTTCTTTAGCGAATTCGTAGGAGTTGGTGACGGAGTATTCGTTTTGGTTAGGGGGTTAAAGTGGGAATTAGGAATTTTGCTAGTTTGTAATTGTGAGTCCCACCAAATTTAAAAAGATTAATGATAATCCTTTAACCCTTTCCCTAAAACTTGAAGATAAAATCAACCGTTTTCTCAGAAAACTATATGATCAGAAAAAAATTTCAGAAGGCACTTATAACCAAGTACGTTCTTCCGGCTCATCCCCAGGTACTCTCTATGGCCTCCCTAAAATACATAAACCCAACTTACCCATTAGACCCACCCTTTCGGCCTACATGACCCACAATTACAAACTAGCAAAATTCCTAATTCCCACTTTAACCCCCCTAACCCAAAACGAATACTCCGTCACCAACTCCTACGAATTCGCTAAAGAAATATGGACCATAAATAACTCAAATAACCTTCATATGCATAGTTTCGATATAGTATCTCTCTACACCAACGTTCCAATTAAAGAAGCCATCGATATCTCTATTAACAGCCTTTTCGCCAACAATCCGAACACAGTTTTGAATCTAACAAAACATGAATTTACCAAACTGCTTACGCTCGCCGCCTCAGACACCTATTTTTTCTTTAACCAACAACTTTATCAACAAACCGACTCACTAGCTATGAGATCCCCCTTAAGTGCCACTTTAGCGAGCATCTTCCTCAGCCATCACGAAAATAACTGGCTACTTCATTGTTCCACTCGTTATAAACCACACCTACATAAAAGATACGTTGATGACACCTTTCTCCTTTTTCACAATGCCAACCACGCCCCCCTTTTTCTTAACTACCTTAATTCCCAACATAAAAACATTAAGTTCACCAAAGAAGACGAATCCAATAACACCCTTCCCTTCCTAGATATTACAATAACTAAACAAAACAACAAATTTAGCACTTCCATATCGAAAACCCACGTACGCAGGCCTGGGTACTAATTTCCTAAGCCACATCCCTTCGCTATATAAAATAAAAAGTATTAAAATTTTAATCCATCGTGCCTACCATCTTTGCTCCTCGTACTTATCCTTCCACCATGAAATAGAGTTAATTCTTAACTTCAGTATTAATAACTCTTTCCCAAAACATCTGTTACAATCTTTAACCAGAAACTTTCTTAATAATATTTATCAACCCCCCCTTAAAGTTCCCACTGTTAAAAAAGACGTACAATATTTTTCATTCCCCTATTACGACCACATTAGCCACAAAATACTTTCAGAACTCCGTCTCTTACTCACCCCGCTTTACCCCCAAATTAAATTTCATTTCGCTTTCACCAACAACAATAGTATCAAATCTTACCTCAACCATAAAGAAAAAACACCCCAGCCACTTGCTTCGTCCACTATCTACGCTTTTGTGTTCGCTGCAAAGCGAACTATATTGGCAGTACCATCCGCCAATATGAAACAAGAGTGGACGAGCATCGTGGGATTTCTACAAGAACTTCACAACCCTTGAACAAACCCGCCAAATCAGCAATAAGGGATCACTGCCACCTTCACAACCACCCGTTACTTTCCTCCAATTTCAAAATCATTAATTCAGCCAACCAACTAATCGACCTCCGCATACTTGAGTCCCTTTATATCCTCAGTATCCAGCCAACCCTCAACGATTACAGTTCCGCTATTTAAACATTGCCAAATAAACTCTCAAACTCAAAAGAAATCCACCATCACTCCGCCCAGCTCCATCTTTCTAATATGGAATTCTTTCAACAGGCAACCATTCCCAATCTTCTGTACAATTAGTCTCTCATTACGTTAATAATTTGGTAAGAACCCCTTCAATTCTGTTTCACCTAAACCGTTTTATATTTTACTTATTGTTCATACTTTTATACTTTATATCATTTAATTTTTAATCTTCTAATTTAATATATATTGTAACTTACTATTAATTCTCGCTAATTGTTGCGCCATTTTAATTTATTGTTCGTTTTTATTTATTATACTTATTTATTTCTATTTGTTTTAAAATTTTTTAGCACTGATGATGAAAATTGAATTTTTCCGAAACGTCTGTTAATAAACATGTACCATCTTTTCGTCCTCCTATTCCTCGCTAAGCTACGCTTCCCTAAGAACAAACCATTCAACCAAGTTCATTACTTCTACTCACGGGATGCATGCCATTCCTTAAAATGCTCAAGCTTTTCGGGACAACCAATGCCAATAATGGTGGATTTCACTATTACGACAAATGCTACTGTAGAGAAACAAAGCCAAATACACATATAACTCATCAAGTGTAACATTACGCCATTTCATCGAATAAATTTTTCTCTCACACTTTGCATTTTTATAAAAATATAACTGATGTAATGAGGGGCGACACCGTGTCTTGGGCATTTGTGGGTGGAGCAAATTTACTATGGTGACAAATTGATTGGTGATTGGTAGATAAATAGTACGAGTCAGTTGAGTCTGCAGCAGCTGCTTCTCATCGAATTAGACAAGCACATACTTGTCATGATATGCACATTCGTTTGTCATGTGTTAGAATTGCACATTTGTGCTAATCTCTCAGTCAGTCTCATACATTGCTACCCATCAGTTGATTTATTAAGTGCATTTAGTTATTCATTTTGTTTTGGTATATGTTTGGCAAAATAATTGTGTTTTTGTGATATAAAAGTGAGAATGTTTCGTAAGTGTGCAAACAGCCCTGACAGTTTTTGTTTTGTGTGTGGTGAATTTACAACAAAATCTCAAAAGCAGGGTTTCACTCCTTTAATTAAGAAGGCGTATGAACTATACTTCAGTTGCAAAGTAGGAGATCAAGACAAAATCTGGGCTCCTCATGTATATTGTGTTTCTTGTGCAAGATCTCTAAAGGGTGGTTAAAAGGTGCTCACTTTTCAATGCCTTTCGCGGTCCCAATGGTATGGAGAGAACAAAGAGACCACTCGACTGATTGCTACTTCTGTTTAACGAAGATAAGTGGACATTCCTCAAAAAACATGCGATTCAATATCCTAATTTATTGTCAGCCGTGCGACCTCTTTCACATTGTGACGAATTGCCAGTACCAAAACTACCAAAGACATGGATTTTAGATGATGAATCTCGTAACGAACCTTTGAAGATGACATGGATGCACAATTTCAACCACATTCATCGGATGAACCTCATTAATTTCTCAGTCAGAATTAAGTGATCTTGTCAGAGTTGAATCTATCTAAAAATCAGGCTTAGCTCTTAGGTTCTAGATTAAAAGGGTGGAATATCTTATAAAAGACTGTAAAACTGTCATCATTTCGTAAGCGTCAGACACACTTCACATCATTTTTCTCTAGAAAGTGATTTAGTGTATAGTATGATGTGAACGCTCTCATGGAGGCACTTGGTCGAGAGCACAATCCTAAGGAATGGAAGCTTTTTGTCGATTCATCAAAGTTAAGTTGAAAGCTGTACTATTGCACAACGGTAATGTCTATCCTTCGGTTCCGATTGCCAAAAAGTTCATATAAAGGACTCATATGACAATATGCAGTCACTTTTGAAACATACTGACTATGACACTCTTGGTATATCTGTGGTGATCTGAAAGTGATTGCACTTCTCCTCGGCTTACAGTTAGGATACACAAAGTTCTCTTGTTTCCTCTGCGAGTAGGACAGCTGAGCTAAGGGGAGTCATTATACACAGAAACAGAAAGAGTAGTCACTTCGACAAAATTTGGTTCCAGGACAGAAAAATGTTGCCCATCATTCCCCAGTAGATCCAGCAAAAGTTTTCTCACTACCTGTGACCTCTCCATATCAAACTTGGTTTGATGAAAAATTTTGTAAAAGCCATGAATAAAGACGGACCTGGATTTCTATATCTAAAACAGAGGTGCCATAAAATCAGCGAAGCAAAAATCAAAGAAGGCATTTTTGTGGGCCCACAGATCAGAGGCGTGATGAAAGACATTGCATTTGATGAGTCTTTGAATGAAGTTGAAAGAACAACATGGAAAGCTTTTAAAGAAGTGATTACGAATTTCCTCGGCAGCGTCAAATCAGAAAATTGTGTTTCCCTGGTGGAGCGAATGCTTAGTGCTTACCAAGCTATGGGGCGTAACATGTCTTTGAAAATGCGATGAGCATGGTGAAAGATTTCATCAAGATATAATAACCATGGAAAAGCGGTACCAAGGAAGATATAGCCCCAGTATGTTGACCGACTACTGTTGGACACTTAAATGAGAAGCCCCTAGTACTAGTTATAAGCGAAAATCAGCTGCAAAAACATTTTAGGCAAGGTACTCTTCTTTTTTGTACGATTAAACAATTAAACAATTAACTTTTTTGGTATGTTTAATAAACATACCAAAAAAGTAAGAAAATCTGTCATTTTTCACTTGCAATTCCTTCGACATTGGTGGGTGATAGAAGATTTCTGTTTCCACATTTATAATCAGCGTAAAAAGGTACATTGGAATTACATAAACTCATTCGAAGGAGGAAAAAAAGGTTCTATTTTGTTGCAGAGCTGGGCACTTGCGTTTTTTTGCCCGTTTTTTTGCGGTACTGCAGTACTGCGGTACTACTACCGCACTACCAAACCGGTACCGCATAACGCAGTACCGCAAAGGATCGCTGAAAGTACAGCAGTACCGCTACCGCATTCAAATTTCCCGCGGTACTTTCCGCGGTACCGACCAACACGGTAGTACCGCAGTACCGCAGTACCGCAAAAAAAACCGCAAGTGCCCAGCTCTGTTTTGTTGTTCAGTGTTATTATAGAGCCCCGATAAAATTTTGCCAAACGAAATACACTGCAACAGCGACACAGTAAATACGAGTACTATACAACTTAAACTCGAGATGATTCCGCGTAATTCCGCGTAACTACGTTGGAGTAATGCAATTTAAGCATCTTCATGTGTAATTTCGACGGTAACAACCTGTTCTAATTCTATATAATGAGAATTACGGAGAAATGGCTTGTGCTCGAAACTGTAATATTAATTATAGAAATGAGTTCCAATTATATATATATATATATATATATATATAGCTACCGCATATATTTCCTTTCTCATATCCTTTTAATTGCCTGAGTACCTGACAAACCAAATAATATTAAACAAACGATATATATATATATATATATATGAATAGAAACGACGTAAATAAGGAGCGTCTCTGCACACGGGGAAGAGAAATAACGAATAAATGAAAAATGAGGCGAACCGCCCGGGAATCGAACCCAGGGCCTTCCAATTGCCGGTTGGATGCGCTACCATTACACCACGGACCTCGATCAATCATAAATCGAAATTCTCCTACATAGGGCAGAAACCAATGCCCTGAGAGGGCACCCTCACAAATCGTGAATATGTGCATTTAACTGCAATGACCACGCAGTATATAAATGAATAGAAACGACGTAAATAAGGAGCGTCTCTGCACACGGGGAAGAGAAATATACTGCGTGGTCATTGCAGTTAAATGCATATATATATATATATATATATATATATATATATATATGGGAGTGAACTCAGAATGGTTCCCTGAGGTTTTTTATGATACACACAGACCGTGCATGGAACAAGGAACTCTTCTGGGAAAATTAAATCCACTATAGTCCGAATAAGTAATGGTAAATGACAAACACTATAGTTTTTTCTTTTTCATGATGTTTGTCTGACGTGGGCAACGGGTCACTCGCAAAGAGGTCCAAAAAATATAGCTTCCCTCACCAGCTATCTGCAAAGCAGATAGGATCCAGCTTTGGGACAGGATCTAGGGTTTAAAGCAGCCTAGCCCCGCTACATTTAGAACCTCAATATAAGCAAAAGACTCGTTGCATTCACGTCGGATTGAATACATCAAAGAAAAAGGGGTAACTATTATAGTTTTAGCCAAAAACCAAAACTTAAACCTCAACTGGCAGAATTGAGCGTCCACTTTTCAAGGCACATAACATGTCCGTTTCATGATGGAAGTGAACTCAGAATGGTTCCCTGAGGTTTTTTATGATACACACAGACCGTGCATGGAACAAGGAACTCTGCCAGTTGAGGTTTATATATATATATATATATATATATATAGTATGAATTTTCACGTGAAAAAAAATAAATGATGCAAACCCACAAAGAAAAGATAAGAGCGAGCCCAGGTCTTTCGTGTATTCAACAGCACACCTCGTCATTCCCTGACGAGGTGTACTGTTGAATACACGAAAGACCTTGGAATAGCTTTTCCTTTTGGATTTGAATCATAATATATATATATATATATATTATATATATAATATATATATATAGGGGCTGCATTTGGCATATGCAAAAGTGTGCGGTTATATATATATATTTTAACTGCAAACAACACAGAGTATAATTAATGTAAAGCACGACGCTTGTGTAGAAGAAAATATATATAACCTGAAAATGTGTTATTTGTTGGGTAAATACCAAAGCAAACGAATGAATGTGTACAGATCAATTTGCATTTGTTTACGTTAGATTTGACTGAATGAATTCATTTGATGATAAAGGAACGTAATATAAAATATGATAAATTCGGAAACGAAATTCGTGAAGGAATTACCCGAAGTAATTCCATATTTAATATTGTTCAAGAAAACCATTTAACTTTAATTTTTTTTACGAAAACAACCTAACTATATTACTTTATTTTAATAATATAAGACACGAAATTTTTTCTCAAAATACCATACAAAAAGTGGCCTAAAATCAAGCACTATGTATATATATATATATCAGACATGGGGTAATGGTAATAGTAATAGTAATAGATCATAATTTTTTGGTTGTAATAGTAATAGAAGGCAAAGTAATAGATAATAGTCTATTACTTTTTTATTACAGTGGCAATGGACTAAATCTACTCTAAACTAAAATAAACATGTGAACTAATATTGTGGCAAATTTTTCCTTCAATAAAGTAAAATTTATCAAGACCTACAGTCTCTCAAACTGTAATGATTTAGTTGAAACAAATATTTGTTATTTGGCTGCCGTTCGGCCTCATCCTGAATCCATGAGTGCAGAGCCCTCTGCCTCTCAGCCTCATCCAGGATCCATGAGTGCAGAGCCCTCTGCCTCTCAGCCTCATCCAGGATCCATGAGTGCAGAGCCCTCTGCTTCTCAGCCTCATCCAGGATCCATGAGTGCAGAGCCCTCTGCTTCTCAGTCTTATTCTGGATCCCTGAATCCAGACACTGCTACATCGCCAGCTCAATACCATCTCACACAGGGTACCCCCCCCCCAAGGGGCCTTGGTGAATCGGGATGATCGGAATGCAGTCGGGGGTCATGATGAGGAGGCATCTTGGACAATGGTGGTGAGGAGGGGCCGGAAGCGAGCGACTCCTCCGAGAACTGCAACCACTGCAGTAGCTAATGGTGGTGGTCCCTCAAGGGGGTCTGGTCCCACTCATGCACCGGATAGAGGGAGTCAGCCTGTGGCAAAGGCTGGTAGAGAACGGCGGGGTATCATAGGGGCTGCCAAAACAGATCGTATGATAGCTGTTCCAACGAAGATGCAAACATTTTCCTCTCGAGATGTCGACCTGATCTTACGACCGAGGAGCTGCAGGCATTTGTGAAAGATAAAGTGAACCTTCAGGTTACATGTAGGAAAATTGACTCCAGATGGCAGATGGACTACGTACAGTTCCTTTCAAGTTACAGCAGTCTGTGATGATCCAGGGGTATTTATGGATCCAGCAGTGTGGACGGAACGGGTATATGTACGGCGGTTCTATGAGAAGAAGGGAAGAAAAATACCTGCAGCCCCTCTCGCAAGTGCTGGAGAAGGTAATTATGGAGATATGCGTCGTACTGTGGAGGAAAATCCAGCTGGGTCTGATGCTGTAACTGCTGTGCCTGGTATAAATGGAATTCAACATGTAGAGATGGCTGGCAGAACTCCTGCATCTTCCTAATTGCAACATTCAAGGTAATCTCTTATAACTGTAGAGGCCTAAGCTTAGGCAATAACAGCAAACACAGGTGGATCATAATTGATAAGCTGTTAAAAGATGCTGATATTCTCTGTCTGCAGGAAACATGGCTATGGAAACAGGACTTAAAGGACCTGAATAGCCTGTCCAGTAACTTTCATGGGATAGGGGAGGCCACCAGAGATAAACAAGATGGTCTCCTTGCAGGCCACCCACCTGGTGGGGTAGCTATTCTATGGAGGTTGGGGTATGGGAAATATATTAGTGAATTAAAATTTGGTTTGAATTGGCTAACTGGAATAGAAATTTGTGTAGACTGTAGACAATAAAAAATTTGTAATTCTGTGTATCTATCATATATGCCTTTTCAGGCAGTTGATAATGAAGAAGATTACCTCATTAAATTGGGACAGGTCAGCAGTATTATTGATGAGTTGGATACGGCATGTGTAGCTATTATTGGTGACTTTAATGCTAATGTGCTTAATGATAATTCTTTGCTTAGCAACCACTTAAAGGCCTTTCGCGAAGATAATAACTTGACCCTTTCATCCATGTGTAGTCTTCCTGGTGATAGCTTTACTTATGTTAGTAATAATTGGCACACTACCTCATAGTTGAATCATTGTATTTGTATGTTCATTATACACAGTGATTCACTGGCCTACTTAGTCAGTGCTCCAAACAACTATCTCTTAATCTTCTATGGACCTCTTGTATAATGTTTGTACTTGAGTCTGAAATAAAGTGTTTGTTTGTTTGTTTGTTAACACTGCTTCTAATTGCATTTAAATAGACATAACGATCCTTTTCAAATGAGTGAAGTACCCCACATGTAATAGTAATAGTAACAGATGACCAAGTAATAGTAATAGATGAAAATTAAAGTAATAGTAATAGTAATAGAAGGAATCAAAAGTAATAGTAATAGAAACCCAGTAATTGACCCCATGTCTGATATATATATATATATATATATATATATATACAGTATATATACGACAGTGGGAGTGAAGAACTGGGATTGAGAACAGGAACAAACACAGCTTTAAATTTAAGTTAAAATCATATAATAATGTCAAAGTTTAACGACTTTATTCGTAGACCAATTAAAATTTTACTTTAAAACGAGGAGTGTCAGCGGCACCTAATGGCACCGTGGCACTGTTTGAACGTTAACATAAAATCTTGAATCATAATATAGAAAGGAAAAAATTCTTCTATTTTTAACACTTACAATGAACGCTTCTTGTAAAATTTATAAAATATTTTAACGACGTTATTTCCTTCGTAATAAAACATTTATATAACGTGATTCTCAAAATAAATAAGCAGAAAAAAAAACACCACATTTTAATTAAATGTTACCACTTTGCGGTCAAATATGGAAAGAGAAAAACATTTTTTCTCCCTAAACTGAGGCAGAATTTGGAAACAGAAAATTTGGAAAAACAAAATTTTTCTTACTATACCAAGGCAAGCGTGACATGACTCTTCCAATACATTTTTTTTTTCCGTTTTCTTTTCGCTGAAAAAGCAGAAACTATTTTGAATGTTTTATTTTTTCGTATAAATTGTATACTTCACAAATTTTTAAAATTTCATTAATTAAAGCACTCTGTTATAACTCAATTTCACCTCAAATATAATTTTAAAATTTAAGAAAGCTTTCCGAGGACTGTTATTAAAGTAATATTTAATTTCATATATTTTCGAGTATATATACACATGTGTATATATATTTTTTTTCAAGTAAATATATACTATATTAGGGTGGTGCAAAAACATAAAAAATTGAATTAGTCTCCTCTAATCCCCTAAAATTGTTGAATTTAGAAAGAAAACACTCAATTCAATGTGTCATCGAAATTAAAGAATATTTAGGTGTCACACTGAGGTTGAATTTTGTCACATTGTCCAATTTGAAGAACACCTTATGGTTTGCAATATTGTGTGGTAAGGTACCTTATTTGCATATCTAACAAGCAGCGTTGGGAGTAACGGCGTTACTAGTAACGCCGTTACGTAACGATGTTACTTTTTTAGTAGCTGTAGCGGTAACGCCGTTACCTATGAGATGTTGTAACGAAAATGGTAACGGCACTACTTTTTAGAGCGATTTCAATCGTTACTCGCTACTCGTTACTTTCAAACTGATCATTTGACTAGCATCATTTATTAGCTGTTAGCTCCTCCAAACAAGGAGGACTATCATATGCCAATTTTGAAAAACTAGTGTTCCTGAAATCGAACAACACACTCCTAAAAAATCTCCAAGATTAGTTTTTTTGGACAGGCCATTTTTTTATTTAAGTTTATGTTTTGATTTTTTTGTCATATAGAGCAAGGGTTTTCAAACTGTGTTCCGCGAGAACTTGATGGGGTTCCGTGGGGCATGTCATGAGAGACTGAGAAGGAGAGAGAGGTAAGATAAAATAATATCAACTGGCATGGATGAATTTACGATATATATTCTGCGAATTCAGTGATTGTGTTTTGAAAGGCGTAGGCAAAGAGAGAGGGCGAGAGAGAGAATTTTAATTCAAACGATGAGATATCCAGAATAAGTGTTGCCCTCTCGCAGCTACAGTAAGAAACAGGAGCCCATTTTGTAAACAAAACACAGCTGATGACCACAAGCACTGGTCCGATTGATTTGGTGATTTTTATGTTTTTAGGTTTAGTTTTCTCAGTTCACGGAAGTTATGATCACAGTAATGTAATATTGAACTTTTATCCAAAGAGAAGCAATCACATCCGAGTCATTGAACATTTATTTCTTTGATTAACTATTAAAATTACTCCTCAATAACTGTAAAATTCCTCACTTTTAATTATTTTGCATTGAAAACTTTAATTTTACAGTAAACATGATATTTTTTATAGTTATAATTTCTTTTATGCTGATAGTAATGTGGGGAGGGGAATTTAAAATAAATAGGTCAATAAAAGTAAACTGTCTTTTTTTTCTTGTAAATTTCTAAACTTATATATTTTTTTGTGAAATTCATATAACTATATATGTAAATTCATAAATTACATAAATAAACTGCAGTGAGCATAAATTGTGTTTAATTACCATTTGCCTTCTATCATTAAAATTTTACCTGTTGGCCAAGGTTCTATGAATTTTTTTTTTTTAAATAAAGGTTCCGTGGCTTCAAAAAGTTTGAAAAACTCTGATATAGAGTATAATTTGGTATTATTAAGGCTTTTTTACTCTTCAGTCTTTTCTTAAAAGTAACGGTAGCGGTAACGGTAACGCGTTACTTTTTCATAGAAGTAACTGAAGCGGTAACGACGTTACTTTTTTATCAATGTAACAGTAGCGGTAACGCCGTTACTTATAGAAAGTAACGCATACACCACTGCTAACAAGTGTATTCACAATATTATAGTCATTTCTAAACATGAGTATTCTTAATCATTTGAGTATGCCTGGCACTTATGTGCTGCTTCTTTCAATTATCGTACGTAATTGATTTGGGCGTTGCTGTTGATTTTTTCATCAGTATATTGGTAGTAATCTGCGCGATTTAGTGTGTGAGTGATGGGTATGTATAATTATATATCGGTATTTTAAAATAAAATAATGCTTAGGACAACATAAGTTACAATTTTACAGTGTTATTTATGCAGTGTTTATTATGTAGTGTTACAGTGTTCCTTATACATTTGCATTTTTTCGCAGATTTGGTTCTGTATTATGACTGTTTCTGAAGTGAAACATTCCACTCGCCAGCAAACAGAAGTTTGGCTTGTCGGCCAACCAGCACTGTTATTAATGGCCGCAACTACCCTCAAAGGGGACGTGTTCCAGCGGTTTTTCTTCCTCCATAAGCAAGAGAAGAAAACCATTCGAGTAGACTCCACACTCGTCGTCAGGGAAGTTAAAGCTTTCTGAGACATGGCGCGAATTCCTACTTCGGATGAGCAGCACAATATCAAGAAGGTCGAAAACCTTTTTGAGGAACGGTGTATACTTAAGGGGCGAACTCGGCGGTCACAACCGCAACTCCAAAAGGAGCGGAACTTCAGTGAAGGGTTGGTAAACCTCCTCAATATTGCTCACACAAACGCCCTTCACATGATCCTCAATGAGGAAGACAAGGAATTTGTTCTGGCTCAAAGGGAGAAGGGGATACATGTTGGGAATCGACAAAAACTTGCAAATAGAGAAGCTTGCAGGCGTCATAGGATGGAGGCTGAGAAGGAAAGTCCCCAAAACGAACTTAAGAGGAAGGCTGAGGCTTCACTAACGTTACAACTTGCGTCTAGTTCTAGTAGTAGCGAATCACAGACTGCTGAAGAAGCAGGCCAAGTTGTGCTGATAAAGCCGAAGCAGGGCCTTCAGTCCAAATGGAATTTCGACTCCCCAAAAGGAAAATGAGGAACATCATCACTCCTACTCTAGTTTCTGCAATGGATCGCACAAAGATAACAGACCGAAATGCTGCCTATCTCCTCTCAGAGGCGGTATCTGGCCTTGGTCATGACCCATCCAACTTCTCCATCAGTCGAGACACTATTCGTCGGAAGAGAATGCAAGTGCGAAAGGAGATTGCTGCGCGATCAAAGATTCCTTTGCTCCCAGTACGCCCCTCACTGTCCACTGGGATAGCAAATTTGTTTCCGATCTTAAAGGAGAAAAGAATGTGGACCGCCTTTCTGTTCTTGTTTCCGCCGAAGGGACATCGAAGCTCCTTGTACCCCGATTCTGCCTTCAGGTACAGGAGCACATATGGCCAAGGCTATCCTTGAGTGTTTGGAAGAGTGGGGGACTAAAGACCGAATACAAGGAATGTCTTTCGATACAACAGCAAGCAATACGAGGTTGAAGAACGGCTGTTACACACTTCTGCAGCAGAAACTCGGCAGGAGTCTTTTCCACTTTGCCTGTCGTCACCACGTGATGGAAATTGTAGCGGGTAAGGTATTCACGGGGTGCTTTGGCTTTTCAACGGGACCTGATATACAATTTCTTTAAGAGATTCAACGAAAAATGGAGTATTAAATTAAATTAAAACATGAATTTAGCCACTTGGATTTAAATAAGAAAAACGCCGAACATCTCTGAGATCAAAGCAACACGATCATTCTCTTCTGTAAAGAGCAACTGAAAGATGTTGAGCCGCGAGATGACAATCGTGAGCTCCTTGAGCTCACTCTCATCTGCCTTGGTGTAGCTCCACCTCGGGTTACCATTTTAACCGTCCAGGCGTTTTCATCATGACGCTCATTGAGCTCCTGAGCTCACTCTCCATCTGCCTTGGTGTAGCTCCACCTCGTGGTTACCATTTTAACCGTCCAGGCGTTTTTCATCACGCTCGTTGGATGTTTAAGGTAATTTATGCCATCAAGATCTCTCTCTTTACACAATCAGTTCCACCTCACTTGGTAAGAAAATGCTGGCATCCGGCGATTCGTCATCTTTACTCTTAGTGAATACGTCCGTGCGTGGTTTTCTGCTTCAAGAGCATCTTCAGCTCCAAACCACGACCTCTATTTTCTGAAACGTTTAATGGAATACAAGGATAACGCTATCTCTAAGGTGGCCATCAATGCTTTTTCCCGCCACCTCTGCTATCTCAGTGAGGCGCTGGCACCCCTCGCCTTCTTCGACTCAGAGGTGTCAGTGGATATCAAAAGAAAATGAATAAGGCCTTAAATAGGAAGACTTCTGAGGATCCTCCCAAACGGGTTGAGATTGATGTTGCCACGGTTGACATGGACCGGATGACTGTTGCTGACTTCATCACAAATGACTCCAGGAGCTTTTTCCAAAAGCTTGACCTCCCCAGAGAATTCCTAAGTTTGGATCCGACCGAGTAGGACAATCGTCCAGACTACAAAATTGCATGCAACCGAGTTCAAGGACTTCGGGTAGTGAATGACTTTGTAGAGCGAGGTATCACCCTCATACAGGAATATAACTAGATCCTCAAGAAAGATGAGGAGCAAAAGAAATTACTCCTACAGGTGGTCGAAGAGCATCGTCAAAAGTTTCTTGACGCACGAAAGTCTACACTGGCCTCGTGTCATAACTAGGCAAAAATGAGTAACCATGTGACACCTCTAAATTTGTTCCGATTTGGATGAAACTTCACAAGTAGTGTTTTCTCAATATTCTTCTTCTTCCGCAGCCTTATTAGCCCACTTCTATGTGGGGTCGCTGTTGCAGATCCTTCTTCTTCATTCACTTTTGTTTTGAGCGACCTCTTCCTCCAGTCCCTTATCAATATCTTTTTTCAGTCTATCCCACCACCTCATCTTAGGTCTACCTCTTCTTCTCGTGTCTGGAATTTCCATCCTCAGCATCCGTCGTCCCACATACTCCTCCTCCCTCCTCTGGACATGCCCAATGCCCATACCATCTCAATATCTTTTCCTGTGCCTTCTTGGAGATTTCGGTTACTTTTGTTGTTCCTCTTGTTATAATGGATCTGCATTCATAAAGGTTTTGGCAAAAGTTTTACGGCCGGATGCCCTTCCTGCCGCCAACCCTCCTCCTTTCTCCGGGCTTGGGACCGGCTGAGACTTGGGCTGGCTTGCCCACTCCCAGGCGAGTTTAGTGTTTTCTCAATATATTAAAGAATATTAATGGGTGAGCCTTTCAAATTTCCTACTTTTATATTTTGCCTATATGGTTTTGCACCACCCTAATATATATACATCTGTGTGTACTCGTAAACTTGTATTTGAGGCGATAGTTTCGTGCCAGTATTTCAGTATTTCCCTGTTCGCTGTAAATGTCCATAGAAAGGCTGCAAAAAAACTCCCTAAACAATCATTTAGTTTTAACAATTGCGTAATTCACTCAAGTTTGCATGGAAAACGAAGGCTTTGCTTACACAGTATTCGTCCCGTTCTTCTCAAAATAAATTAAAGCATCTCATAAATAAAAAATGGAGATACTCATCAAATAATTCTTCAATATACAGTATATATATATATATATATATATATATATATATATTATATATATTCAAGTGACGAAACTTCGTGAAGTTACTCTCAGTATGGTTACAAAACGATAAAATAAAAATATAAAAGTCGACCTTTAAATATCTAGCGTATTCTTTAAAATTTTAAATAGAAAATCTAATGCAAACAGAACAGTCCCCCCCCCCCCCACCCCCGCCGCCACGAATAAAAAAAGAGGGCATTCATAAATTAAACCTTTTCCAGTTGCTTCCTCTTAAAATATTCATTCCGAAACAGAGTAGGTTAGAAGATCCTCTTTAAAAGCGAGCGCAAATCAGTTTATTTCGCTAATAATGGAAATGAACTGTGTAATTGCCGAGTCTGAATTAAGTTTATGTTCAAACTTTTGCTCGTAGTGAAATAATAAAAAAAAAAAGTTTATTCAAATTTGCACCGATCCAAAACGAGAAATCGTCGAGAGTTAAATTTTTGTAAAAGGTTTCTACCGTTGTAGTTTTATCGCGAAATTTCGAAGAAACGCTCCTAAATTTTGTTACATATTTTGGGGATCTTGTTAACATTTTGTGAATTATCATTAATAATATTTTGATTCAATTTTAATTAATATAATGTAAACAGTCTCTCTAAGCTACGATAAATACAGGGTGTACATAAAGTCAAGATCTATTTTTGTGAAGCACTTGGAAATTATATGGAATTCAATCATAAAATGATAAAGTAGTAACATTTATTAAATAATTAAGAGTAGGATTCGACGTGACGCCCATCAGTATCCCTGCACACTGTAGGGTGGATCGATTTTACATTTTTTTCGATTTCCATATTCTAATAGAGACAAAAACTTGCGCATGCATGAGAAAATAGCCTCTGCAAAATCTTAGCTTAATAGGTAATCATCTTCTGCCCCCGGCAGAGCGATGAAAATCATATTTTATTAGTCAAAAACTTTTAAACCCTAGCCTGAGTCATAAAATTTTGCGTGTTATTTCATGCCTAAGCAACGATATAAATGCTATGGGAAATATATAAATGTATAAATGCACTATTTAAGACAAAGAGCCGATCTGAAAATATGTATATTATACATATTTTCAGATCGGCTCTTTGTCTTAAATAATGCATTTATATATTTCCCATAGCATTTATATCGTTGCTTAGGCATGAAATAACACACGCAAAATTTTATGACTCTAGGCTAGGGTTTAAAAATACGTTTTTGACTACTAAAATATGATTTTCATCGCTCTGCCGGGGGCAGAAGATGATTACCTATTAAGCTAAGATTTTGCAGAGGCTATTTTCTCATGCATGCGCAAGTTTTTGTCTCTATTAGAATATGGAAATCGAAAGAAATGTAAAATCGATCCACCCTACTGCACAGCTCAAATCGTTCAGCAGCATTTCTAAACACATTCTGGAGCATTTGCGGGGTTATGTTATCTGCAGCAGTTCGTGTACGTATACGTAAGTTTTCAAGACTCGTAATCTTCGTCTGATAGACGTGCGGTTTGATAAAGCCCCATGCAAAGAAATCTAAAGGGGTTAAATCTGGTGATCTCGCTGGCCAAGGTCTGTTGCTTCCGCGTCCGATCCAGCGATTTGGAAAACGTCCATTTAGATAATGCTGCAGATAACATAACCCCGCAAATGCTCCAGAATGTGTTTAGAAATGCTGCGGAACGATTTGAGCTGTGCAGGGATACTGATGGGCGTCACGTCGAATCCTACTCTTAATTATTTAATAAATGTTACCACTTTATCATTTTATGATTGAATTCCATATAATTTCCAAGTGCTTCACAAAAATAGATCCTGACTTTATGTACACCCTGTATATAGTATTAAACTCTAACTTCAAATGATACTTTTCTCCCATAATTCCGGTCTTATTGGAAAATTTGTTTTAATTTAAATTTACAAAAAGTAAAAAATTACAACTAAAACAAGTGTCCAAATTGACGTCTTGTTTTGGGACATTTTTTTTTTTGTTGCGGGTAGAAGTGTAACTCATTTCCATATTAGCCATTGCGTGTTATTCTACCTGCAACAAAAAAAAAAGGTTCCAAAACAAGACATCAGTTTGAACATTCGTTTTAGTTCTAACGTATTACTTTTGTCAATTTAATTTAAAACAAATTTTCCTACGAGACCGGACTTATGGGACACCCTGTGTGTATATATATATATATATATATATATATAAAGTAATACCTCTAATTTACACGCAGGATTTTTTCAAATGATATTTCTGGCAATGGCTTTGATTAATTTACTAAACATATAACTGAAAAGAAACAGTTCTAAAAATTGAAATAAATTTGATACAAACTTTTTTCCCCACAAATTTCTAAACTTCTTCCTGAGTCTTTTGCACCCGTGTGCAACGAACAGGAATAATATTTCAAAATGTTCTTCATGGCATTATTTCGCTTCGTTTGCAGACCGACACCGTTTGCTTCACGATATCTGTGTAGTCATTTGCTTTAATTTAAAATACCTTTATTTGTAGTTTCAAATGACTGAGCGGGGGAGGGGGTGGGGCGCATTTGAATATGCATTTACATGGCATTATCTTCTCTCTCTCTCTCTCTCTCTCTCTCTCTATATATATATATATATATATATATCGTAAAGAACGACGCTTGTATAGGAGATATTCCGCGCAAGACGAGAGAGAGAGAACGAAACAAATGAAAAAATGAGGCAACCACCGGGAATCGAACCCGGGATCTTCCGATTGCCGGTCAGATGCGATACCATTACACCATGGGCCCCACTCTTCCAAATGCTGTAATTCTTCTACATACTCGCGTCGTTCTTTACGTTATTATACTGCGTGTTCTTTGCAGTTGAATGTATATAATGTTACGGCATGCGGGAGGTGCCCCCTTGGGGCATTGGTTTCTGCGAGTATGTAGAAGAATTACGGCATTTGGAAGAGTGAGGCCCATGGTGTAATGGTATCGCATCTGACCGGCAATCGGAAGATCCCGGGTTCGATTCCCGGGTGGTTACCTCATTTTTAATTTGTTTCGTTCTCTCTCCTCTCGTCTTGCGCGGAATATCTCCTATACAAGCGTCGTTCTTTACGTTATTTATACTGCGTGTTCTTTGCAGTTGAATGTATATAATGTTACGGCATGCGGGAGGTGCCCCTTGGGGCATTGGTTTCTGCGAGTATGTAGAAGAATTACGGCATTTGGAAGAGTGAGGCCCATGGTGTGATGGTATCGCATCTGACCGGCAATCGGAAGATCCCGGGTTCGATTCCCGGGTGGTTACCTCATTTTTTCATTTGTTTCGTTCTCTCTCTCTCGTCTTGCGCGGAATATCTCCTATACAAGCGTCGTTCTTTACGTTATTTATACTGCGTGTTCTTTGCAGTTGAATGTATATAATGTTACGGCATGCGGGAGGTGCCCCCTTGGGGCATTGGTTTCTGCGAGTATGTAGAAGAATTACGGCATTTGGAAGAGTGAGGCCCATGGTGTAATGGTATCGCATCTGACCGGCAATCGGAAGATCCCGGGTTCGATTCCCGGGTGGTTACCTCATTTTTTCATTTGTTTCGTTCTCTCTCTCTCGTCTTGCGCGGAATATCTCCTATACAAGCGTCGTTCTTTACGTTATTTATACTGCGTGTTCTTTGCAGTTGAATGTGTGTGTGTATATATATATATATATATGTGTGTGTGTGTGTGTGTATTATATATATATATATATAAAATGTTCTCTACCCATAACGTAATCTATTAACAGCAGTATCAAAGACATTGAATATATATATATATATATATATATATATATATATATATATATATATATATATATATATATATATATATACTGTACAGTATATAAAACCTGAGACCTCGTATACATAAAATCTATTACATAGTGCTCTTACAACATCCTTAAATTCTTCCTCGTCTGTTCCTCCAAATCGTTTATTGGCAGAGAAATCGTGAGGGGGGGGGGGCTTGTGACGCCCTTCAGGATCTGCTGCAGGTGCCATTGGATTCTTAACGATCCTTTTAAGTCGTGTAGTTACCGTTTCTTTTCCATTATTGTTCGCGAACAGAAACGAAATAAAGGAAATGAAAAGTTAAACGGATGAGCATTTCACCTCTCTGGTTCTTAAGGAAATCGATGAGATGCCTTCACCTTCGGTGTAGTTATTGCAGCAGTGAATGTGAATGTACGCGCGCACATGCCCATCACTTCACAGCTTAATCCACGGACTGAACGATAAAAGCATACGGAAATGTTCCTCTTTTTCACTCGAAATATAAAAAGATAAAAATTATATAGAGGGTGTTTATAAAGTCCCTATCTATTTCAGTGAAAACGTAGCAAAAAGGGTAAAATTCAATAACAATATAATAGGAGGCATACATTTAATGAATACTTAAGCGTATGATTCTACATGAGCACCATCAGTATCTCTACAGAGTTCGAATCTGTCAGCAGCATTGCGAAACACATTTTGGAGCATGATAGGGGTTATTTTTGTAATTGCTGTTACGATACGAGCACGTAAATCTTGCAGATCTGTAACCCTCGTTTGATAGACATTTGATATGATAAAGCCCCATGCAAAGAAATCCAAGGGCGTTAGGTCAGGAGATCGAGCCGCTCAGGGCCTGTTGCCTCCACGTCCGATCCACCGATTTGGAAATCATTCATTTAGGTACTCCCGAACAATGTTTGCCTAATGACAAGGGGCCCCATCTTGTTGAAAGAAGACGGTGTTTAAAATGCCATCTGAATGAAGTTAGAATTCCAGGAATTGCTGAAGCATGTCCGGATAAATAAGCCCTGTAACTGTAGCTTCAGCAAAGAAAAAGGGCCCATAAATCTTAGATTTGGTCATACCCAACCAGACAGTAACTTTAGGAGAATCTCGTTCCCATTAATAGCTAGAAATCAACTGGCTTTTCATTAGCCCATATGCGGCAGTTATGGCAATTAACTTTCCCACACGTGTGGAAAGTTGCTTCATCACCGAAGAGGATATGGTCCATTAAATTTTCATTCTGAATGTGTTCAACACGATCGGCACACATTGCACTTCGCTTTGGATAATCCTCTTCTTGTAAGTCATGAAGCACCTGAATGTGATAACTTTCCTTCAACGTCGATTTCAAAATTTTGTGGACAGTTGATTTGGGTATCCCGAGTCTACGTGATGTGGTGCGAATTGACATGTTTGGATGTTCATCGATAACATTACGTACCGCATTTACAGCATGCTCAGAGACACTTGGATGTCCAGATCTTGACTCATCATGAACAGATCCCGTTCTTTTAAATTTATTAAACAAATCACGAATTGGCTTGTCTGTAGGACCTGGCTTGTGAAATGTTCTTTCAAACCTCTCTTTAATTATTTTTCATTTTTTTCCTTTTATCCGAAGTGTCACCACCATCACCCGTTCTTGTGCATTCATTTTCATAGGGTTCTGCAACAAAAATAAATAAAAACCGTTAATTCAACGAAATAGATAGGGACCTTATAAACACCCTATATATATATATATATATATATACACAGGGCCTATCAGAGGGGGGGGGCTAGGTGGGCCATTTGGCCTGGGCCTCAAGCTTAAGGGGTGCCTCAAATTTAGAAACTTTCAGGTTTGAATATAATGTTTTGCAGTGAAAGTAATAACTGGGTTTAACTATGGCCCTCAAAAGCTGGAAGTAGCCCGGGCCTCTCTGGACCTCTGAGAGGACCTGTATATATATATATATATATATATATACGAGGGTGGGCTGAAAAGTAATGCCTCCACTTGAATAATTATGGATTGTGTAGAGGTAGCCAGATAAAACCGGTTTTGTGTTGTAACTTGATATCCCCACCCCATTCCAGATTGTGTAGAGGTAACCAGATAAAACCGGTTTTGTGTTGTAGCCTAATATAGCCTACACTCATTCCACACGTTAGTTCAGTATCGATTACAACGGAAAGGAGTAAAGACGTTCGCTTCGAGCAACGTGCTGTAATTGAATTTTTGACCGCGGAAAGTGTTGCTCCCATAGATATTCATCGGCGAATGCAAGCTGTATACAGTAGCGGATTATAATGGGGGCAAAGGGGCATTTTCCCCCGGCCCCAAGAAACTATGTAAACGCTATAATCTACCGTTGAAATAATTGATCGACCGTGAGGAAGAAAAAAAAATTCTCGATTCCGCTTCTGCAAAACCTAGTTTAGTATCCCATTTATGTGAACAAAGTATACATTTTCTGTAATCACATCTTTGTTTTTGTTTCGTTTTCTGTTGATCGATCCCAGTCAGTTGATTACATCACTCATGTATGATGTATCAGGTAAAGAATTGTGTTTTTCTAGTGTTTTTCTATTGACACCGGGCCGAAAATATTCATTGCCCCCGGCCCTAACAATGCTTAATCCGGCCCTGGCTGTATACAGCAAACAGTGTGTTGATGCGAGTACCGCTCGACGTTGGGCAAGGCAGTGTAAAGGAGAAGCAGGGCAAGAAGATTTGCGAGACAAACCGCGAAGTGGAAGGCCTGTAACGGCAACCGACGAGTCTCATCGGAACTACATTGACGAACTGATTCGTGGAAATCGTCGCAGTAAACAAAATGAAATTGCTGCAATGCTCGATATCTCCAAAGAGCGAGTGGGACACATTATCAGTATTCTCAGTTACCGAAAGGTCTGCGCCAGATGGGTGCCTCGCATGCTCACTGCCGAGATGAAAACTGAGACTACGCATTTGCCAAGAAAATCTAAAGCGCTTCGAAAATGGAAGATATTAATTTCTGCAGAGCATGTGACAGGAGACGAGACGTGCGTCCACCATTATGACTCTGAAAATAAAAAGTGGTAAAAGTGATGATGACTGTTTTTTGGGATATGAATGGTGTTGTTCTCGAAGACTTTACGGAAAGAGGGACAGCAATCAACTCCGCACATTATATCAAAACTCTGAAGAAGTTGAAAAAACGGATCAGGAGAATTCGCACCCACAAATACGCAGTCATTGTTCACCATGACAACGCACGGCTTCACACCAGTGTTCATACGCGAGAAGCAATTGAGGATCTGCAATTCACCGTCTTGCCGCATCTACCATATAGCCCCGATTTAGCACCATGCGATTTTCACCTCTTTCCAAAAACTTAAAGAACATCTCCGTGGAAATCGGTACAAGTCTGACGAAGAAGTTACAGCCGCTGTGAAATTTTGGTTTCGTAGTCAAAGCTCCGAGTTTTACCGGAATGGATTTCAAAAACTTATTTATCGTTGGCATAAATGTGATTTTATAGGTAGAGGGTGATTTTATAGAAAAGTAAATGTATTTTGAAGAATAAACTCTGAGGTACATATCTGTTTTTGTTTCGATAAAATCCTTCAACCCGTTTAAAATTTATTTGAGTGGAGGCACTATTTTTCAGCCACCCTCGTATACTGTATATGAACATATATCTGCACTCGCTTCGTTTCCGAGATACATTGCTTTTTTGCCGAGGACGATCCAATTAAAATGAAAGTCATTAAAGTTCATCAGAGTCGTAGTTGTCTGATTGTTTAGATAGTATTTTGTTAGTTGTCATTTTAGAAATCAAAATTATTTCCTTCATTTCATGCGTCACTCTCATGTAATGTTACAGAGCATTATGGAGCAGTATTCTTTTGAAGAACTTGCTGATATACATCTCGTGTTAGGAGAGATGCTAGGCAACGCAGCTGCTGCCCAACGCCGGTATGCTGAAGGGTATCCTAATAGGCGATTACCATCGAGGCCTACATTTCTCTCAACTGACCGTCGACTACGTGAACAAGGCATGTTTCGACCAAGACAATTGAATGCTGGACGTCCACCACCAACTCGAAAAAACGTAGATGTAGAAGAACAGATTCTTCTTGCTGTCCAACAAGATCCGCATCCAAGTAGAAGGTGAATAGCTGCAAGAGTAAATAGATAAAAAAATTTCGTATGGCGTACATTAAAGGAACAACAGTTACACCCGTACCACATCCAACTGGCACAAAATTTACTTCCAGCAGATGTCCCTGCGCGACTTCAATTTTGTCGAATATCCAGAAAATTTGTCGAAGACACAGTGTTCTCAAGCAAAATTCTTTTTATAGATGAGGCATGCTTCATAAGAAGTGGCGAACTAAATCTTCATAATATGCATTCGTGGGAGGATGAAAATCCACACGAAATCCATGACAGAAGATACCAACACCAATTTTCAATAAACGTTTAGATCGGAATTCTCGAAGATAATTTAATTGGCCCTTACGGATTAACAGACATCTTACAGGAGATATGTATTTAAATTTTCTAAGGGAAGATCTACCGCCATTATTGGAAAATGTGACACTTGCTGTTCGACGACAAATGTGGATACTCCATGACGGTGCACCCGCTCACACTATTATTGCTGTTAGAAATTTTCTGAATGAAGAATATCCTCAGCGGTGGATTGGGCGGCATGGTCCCGTCGCTTGGCCAGCCAGGTCTCCGGACCTAAATGCAAATGACTTTTTCTTGTGAGGGTTATTTAAAAAATCTTGTTTATGCAAGAGAAGTTAATAACAGATGAATTGTGGCAACGTGTTCAAGATTGTTCAGAAACAATACGCAACCATGGAGGTGTTTTCGAACCTATGCGGCAAAATTTTCAAAGACGCGTTGAAGCATGTACTCTGATGCAGGGAAACCATTTTGAGCACTTGCTGTAAATAAACTTTGATAAACTTTAATGACTCATTTTAATTGGATCGTCCTCGGCAAAAAAGCAATGTAGCTAGGAAACGAAGCGATTGCGGATTTATATTCATAGGAACTTTTTTGTTTACTTTGGCGTCCTGAATATGTATACTGATTTATGAAACATAATTTGATAACACCTGAAAGGTTGAAAGGAAAGGTGTGTGTATATATATATATATATATATATATATATATATATACCTTTCCTTTCAACCTTTCAGGTGTTCCGTACGATAATTCCTCATTTCACGGAAGTCAGGCTTGCTTGTGCCTCTTCTCTTGAGTTGGCCTAGTGAAGTAGAGAGTTGGTTTCTTGTGCTCCCCACTTCACATAGCCCAGTACTCCCAGCTCATTTGGAATTGTTCTGAGCCAGGCGTCTAATCTTCTTTTGAAGATTTCCACTACTACACTAGTCGTGTTTTGTATTTCCTTAGGCAGCTTGCTGAACAGTCTTGGCCTTCTCACAACAAAGGTACCTTCCTTCAGGGTTGAGGAGGTTCCGTGTCTAACCTTTAGTTTGGGAACACGACACTAATGATTAATGTCTTCTTTTAATATGGGGGTTAAGACTAAGCAATACTCCAACTTGGGAGTGATCAGTGTTTTCAACAGAGGAATCATTATATTCCTGTTCCTTCTTTTAAAGATTATCAGTATCTGTCCAGTTATTCATTTTGCTTTGTTTACTGCTGTCTTCTCTTTTGTCTAAAATTTTGCATCGTCAATCGTTATTACGCGCAAATCTTTTTCCCTAAGAATTTCTCTGAATTTCCTGTCCATTTAGAGCATAGTATTCCATGAATTTTAGTTCCTCTCTTCTTCCGTACCTTAATAGTTGAAAATTTTCAGTGTTAAATTTCATATTATTGCTTTCAGACCAATGGTAGATTCTGCTCATGACTGTCTGTAGAGATTGTATATCATCTAGGTTTCTTATTTTTCTACTAATTTTTGTGTCATCAGCAAAGGATGTTACTGTGCTATCATTGGTAACTTCATCATCTACAGTACATCATTTACCATAATTATGATTAGTAATGGAACTAATACTGTTCCTTGTGGTACTGAGCTACAGAGCTCTGATTCTGATGACGATATATCTATTTCACATTCAACGCGAGATATTTTCCTATCGTCTAAATTCATAGAGCTAAAGTCATGTAATTTCTGACAAAAATCACACGTGATCGCTTCGTTTTCAGTAGTTGCTAAGTTAAATAAATTGCAAATATATATACTGTATACATATATATATACTGTATATACACCTTGGTTAACCTTGGTTTTGCTTCCGGCCGAACTGTTCCTTTTGACTAAGGTCAAGGTCGTTGCTCCACCTTGGACCTACAGCTCTTAACGTGGAATCTGAATCACGACCCACCACGGGTTGTCAGAAATTACTGTAGAAAGTCCTTGCTCGGACTCGATCTCATGCCCTCCCGATCAGCAGCTCAGCGTCTTAACCACTAGGCCACCTTGGGTACCAATTTATCGACCAACCTATTTTTTTTGGAAGGATGAACAGCTGGGTAAGCCGCGCATCGCCTGCTTTCGCCAGAAATCGAACTTGGGCAAGTAGATTCGTAGTCAGCGATGCAACCTTTTCCGACACCATTCACCCTAAACATTTTTTTTCAAAAACTCAAAAACTCACCCCACTTCGAATACAGTGGAAAAAGTAATCTTTTTAATTTTTAGTGCTCATTATTATGATTTATTTTTAGTTATCAAACTACAAGATGAAAATATACATTTTATACAATGCTTTTAATATTTAATATTCAACAATTGCTTCAACAAAATAAAGTGTACATTCTTCTTTCACAATTTTCATTCACTCAGTTGAGAAGCACTACACTATATCAACGAAGCGCATTTATACAGTGCGTTCGAAAAGTCTCTCCGCAGTGCTGTTAAACGTATAGGAAATTGAAAAACTACGATGTTTTCATTCAACCATGATTTAGTGATTTTATTACATAACCTTTTGATTTTACAGCATGTGTTCAAAGTGTTTTCCACCATTTTGCAGGCACAGAGCAACTCGTCTACACTTGTCAAACACTTTTGACAACAAGCACAAGACTTTTCGAACGCACTGTATATACAGGGTGTCTCAGAAGTAGGGTTGCCAGATTTTTTAAATGCCCATGCGACACAAAATTTTTGGTTTTTTTTTAAGACCAAATTTTTTTTTAAAATTGAAACTAGATTTCTTCAACGGTAAAATATTTTTTGCGGGACATTTTGAACGCGTGATTTTGTCGAGGGATTTTGACGCGGGATTTTTGGATCAAATGCGGGACTGTCCCGTAAAATACGGGACGTCTGGCAACCCTACCCAGAAGTCTGGACTCATAGGAAAAATAGACATTATATTCTTAAAGTGAAACAAACATATTTCTAATGTCAGTTTTACATATTCCAGGAAAGCAAATACTCTGATGGCTCAGTTTTCCAATCAAGAGAAGGTGAACTGGTATTGCTACATGTTTCCGGAAAAAGCCAGAGGGAGGCATTTCAGTTATTTCACGAACATGCCTCCCTCTGGCTTTTTCCGGAAACATGTAGCAATACCAGTTCCACCCTGCTTTGATTGATATACTGAGCCATCAGGATATTTTCTTTCCTAGAATATGTAAAACTGACATTAGAAATGTGTTTGTTTCACTTTAAAAATATAATGTCTATTTTTCCTGAGTCCAGACTTCTGGGACACCCTGTATATGATCCTGTGTGCATGTATGTATGAGTGTATTGGTGAAGGTGACTGAATCTTTCTTGAAGGTAAACAATTAGAGAGACCACAATCTCATCATGACATTCCAAACAACAACTTAAAATGGCTAATTCGTGAATATAGTAGGATAGAAAATTCTCTCTCTCTCTCTCTTATAGTATAGTAAACCCTCGTCCAACGCGGGGGTTAGGTTCCTTGAGAACTGCGCGTTAGGTAAATCAGCGTTGGACAAACTTAATACCTTATGGCAGGGGTGGGGAACCTTTTTTCATTGGAAGGCCGCATTTCATTTAACCAAGACCCTATTAGGCCGCATTTCATTTAACCAAGACCCTATTAGGCCGCATTTCATTTAACCAAGACCCTATTAGGCCGCATGCTGAGTATTTAACATATACAGTACAACAAAATGTCATATTTTAGTCTACAATCTACATATTTACTAATTTTAAATCAAACTTGATAATACGTGAGGGTTTTTATAATAAATAAAAAATTCAGCAAGTGCATTTATTTGGGGGGGGGGGGGGGAATAATTGACAATAGAACTAATATTAAGTGAAAAATGATATTAAGTGAAGTGATGTTAATATTAAGTGAAAAAGTGATAAACCATTTAATGACTTTTTTGTGACTGCTTATTGCGGGACAGGAGTCGTACATTTGGTTCCAACATCGTTAACCGTAGTTTTAGTTGGTCCGACAGGTGCATTATTCGTCATCTGAGATCTCAAGCGCGTTTTGATTTGAGTCACATACAAAAACGTTGATTCACAACAGTAGGTTGTGCCGAAACAAGACAACATTCGACGAGCATATTGGCGCAGACGTGGGTATTCAACGGCATTTTTCCATATTTCAACAGGATCCTTCTTAGTATCAAATAGAGACTTAAGGATATTATCTTCTAATAGCTCAATCAACTCCATCTGTAAATGTTCAGGTGCTTTGGAGATATCAACCAGGTGTGGTTGGAAAGCTAGTTTCAGTGTGAAGTCAAGTAGGCAGAAGGCCGCAACTAGTACCCCAAAAGGCCGCATGTTCCCCACCCCTGCCTTATGGGATAAATGGGGATACGTAAACGCGGCCACGTAAAGTCTCCCATTAATAGTTAGATACGTAGATTTTTTATTCACACATAAATGAATTTCCCTACCTATATTGTATATGAAATAAGAACATAATGAAATCATAAACATAATGATATTTACATTTGATAAATAAAAATATATTAAATGAAAATAGCACGTATCTTTTCTTCACTCTTTCGGATGGTGCGTATGGTAGACTCATCCACGTGATACTCGCGGCCAAGTGATGTTATGCTCATACCACCACGCAACTTATCTTGAATCTTTAGTTTTTCGGCTAATGTCATAACCTTACGACTTTTCTTCTCTTCACTATCACTTGCAGATGCTTTACGGTTTGATGCCATGCTAATGTCTAAGGGTAATAGCAAAACATCAGCAAAATACAACAAAAACAATCTAACACAAATTCACTGAACTTAACGCGGTAGCGGGACTGAGCCAAAGGGTGATGCGAGGGGTGACGCGAGAGGGAGGGAGATGCGGGAGTGTTGGAGAGTGTAATAGAAAACACTAGAGCACGCATTGGCACGCGTACAGTACTACTGTATTAGAGCGTGTTTGGCGGACCCTGTATAATCAAATTTCCGCTTTCGGCAAATAACTTAATTAATTGTTCGCATTTATTTTTTCGTGTATAAGCAAATTCGCGCTGGACAAACACGCGTTGGACGAGGATTTATTGTATTAAATTTGTCTTTTGAAGGGAAAATTTGCACATCTTTAATTCACTTGGGACAAACATAAATATTGTATAAAGATTACTTTTCAGAAGAGTTCCATATGTACGGCTGGCTTGGGAACAAAATTTAATACATTGAACACGAAGATGGAATTCGTTACAAATTGTATACCTAATATATATATATATATATATATATATATATACATTTTAACTGCAAACAACACACAGTGTAGAAGAACGTTCCGCACAAGATGAGGAGGGAGAACGAACAAATGAAAAATGAGGTGACCACCCGGGAATCGAACCCGGGATCTTCCGATTGCCGGTCAGATATGCTATCCACTACACCATGGGCCTCGATTAATCAGAAGTCGTGGTTACCTCATTTTTTATTTGTTCGTTCTCCCTCCTCATCTTGTGCGGAACGTTCTTCTACACAAGCGTCGCTCTTTACATTAATTATACTGTGTGTTGTTTGCAGTTAAAATGTATATATAGGTACGGCATGCGAAGGTTTCCCCTCAGGGCATTGGTTTCTGCTCGTATGTAGGAGAATTACGACTTCTGATTAATCGAGGCCCATGGTGTAGTGGATAGCATATCTGACCAGCAATCGGAAGATCCCGGGTTCGATTCCCGGGTGGTTACCTCATTTTTCATTTGTTCGTTCTCCCTCCTCATCTTGTGCGGAACGTTCTTCTACACAAGCGTCGTTCTTTACATATATATATAATATATATATATATACAGGGCGTCCCAAAAAAATGTATACACACTTTAACAGCTGATAGCTCAATTGATGTTTCTTTCTTTCCAAGTTAAACCCATTAGAATTAATAATGGCAGTCAGACTAAGCTTTGAACAAAGGAAATTCATTCTAAAATGCTACTGGAAGTGTGAAAACGCAGTTGAAGTGCAAAGACAGTTTAGGAGGGAGTTTCAAACAGATCCACCAACGCGACTTACCATCACTCGAATTAGAGATAAGTTTGAAGCCGATGGAACTGTTCAGAATGTCCACAAGAAGCGTTCCGGAAGACCACGGACATCGACAAGCCCACAAAGCAAGAAAGAGTACTGGAAACGTATCACCAAAGTCCAAGAAAATCTGTGCGGCAAGCGAGTCGTGAGGTAGGAATTCAGAATCGTCTGTCCAACGCATTTGAAGCGCTGTCAATGGAAAAGTTACATTCCAAGATTAGTCCATGCTATTAATGAAGATGATCCGGACCGAAGAGTGGAGTATTGCGAGTGGTACTTGGCACGATGTGGATGTGGATTGGACGAAGGGGTTTCGTAGAATACCCTCCGCGTTCACCAGACCTCACACCACTAGACTTTTTTTTATGGGGATACTTAAAAGACAAAGTCTACGCTATAAAACCTGCAACAGTCGCTGAATTGAGAGCAGCCATTGAACGAGAATGCACACAAATACCAAACGAAATGTTTCGTGATGTTTGCGATTCCATTGCTTCGCGTTATCAGCAGTGCCTGGACCAGAACGGACGTCAGTTTGAAAACAGGCGTTGACAAAACAATTAAATAATGTCTGTAGATTCTATTACATTTGAAAATGAAATGTATTTTAATAAACACTGCCTTTATAATTATTTAAAGTGTGTATACATTTTTTTGGGACGCCCTGTATATATGATACAACTCGGAATGATCCTTGAGAAATTTTTATGTTACACACAGACCGTGCATGGAACAAGGAACACTTCTAGGAAAATTAAATCCACTACAGTTCGAATAAGTAATGGTAACTAAGAATAGTAAGGGTTTCATTTACCATTACTTATTCGGACTACAGTGGATTTAATTTTCCCAGAAGAGATTCTTGTTCCGGCACGGTCTGTGTGTAATATGCAGAGCTGGGCACCGCAAACTCAAAATCACTTCCGCAATCGCAAATCCGCAAACTCAAACCTTATCTTCCGCAACCGCAAATCCGCAAACTGCTTGCCATTTTTGGTGCCGCAAACGCAAATCCGCAAACGCAAACCATATTTCCAATTTTTACAGTGCTGGGCACTTCCGCAAACACTTCCGCAAACCGCAAATTCCGCAATCGCAATTTTAACTATAAAAAGTATCCAAAACATTAAAGAGGTATAAAAAGTTTTTATATCTTTTTAATGTTTAATGTTTTAGCCTTGTTTTTATTAAAAACAAGGCTAAATAATTTATTACAATAAATCACTATTGTAGAAGAAATAAAAATACTACATATATGAATATTATATTGAACAAAAACACCTCCTGCAAGTAAATAGTAAATAAATTAAATAATAAATTTAATCATTTGAATTTCATAAATTTTGAGACTTAGACACGTTAGAGAAGACTGTACTGTAACTGTAGTAACTGTACACACATTACATTACACAAGTTAAATTAAGTTAACACTGTGACTGTACACAACTTGAACTCACTGTACAACTCAACCCCTCTAGCCTCTACAAGTGTACGCCTCTGGCTTTGTCAACAAGTTCAGTCGTCCTCCTCCAGTAACTGAGCCAAATCCAGTTTTAATAAGTCCATGTTCCCCTTCATGAACACGAGACGTTCGAAGTTGTCAGAGGTCAGGCTGGCCCTTTTGGGCTTCATTATATCTGACCCCTGGGAGAACAGTCTCTCCACGGCCGCAGAGCTGGGGATGGCCGTGTTATACTTGAGGAAAACATGAACCCAGGCGTTGCGGTGAAGTTTGGGGAACATGCTCTGCTCCAGCTCCTTGTTTCTCCTTGTCAGAGGACCAACTGTCCAACTCTTTCGCCAACTTGTTGGAGAGGCGATTGGAGTTGCTGTTGCTGGTCTCCCTCTCCATTGGCGTTGGGCCATAGATCCTCAACTCCAGTGACAGCAGCGTCACAGCACTAGCGGGCTTGGCCAGTGGCCACGTGGGAAATTTGCGGAAAGATTTGCGTTTGCGGTCTTAGTTCCGCAACGCAAATTCACTAATTTGCGATGACTTTGCCGCAAACGCAAATCCGCAAACGACAAACATACTTCCGCAATTGCGGAATTTGCGGTTTGCGGAAGTGTTTGCGGAAGTGCCCAGCTCTGGTAATATATATATATATACACAGGGTGTTTGAAAACTTTCTGTACAAATTGTAATCGGGGATAGGCAACACCAAGACAAACCCTTTTCGTCTATAAGTGTATGTCCGCTGACGTCACCATTCGGCGCGAGAGGGCGCCGCTGCAATTGGCTAAAAGGTGAAGTGGGCTAGACTCGCGCTTGCCGCGGGCATTCTTAAATCGGACGTAGTACGCGTAACATGGAGCGCTTCACGACTGCTGAAATGGCTGACATGCATATGGTGTATGGGGCTGCCAATGGAAAACGGAAGAGCTGCTGTGAGGTTGTACCGACAGCGCTTCCCAAACAGACGTGTGCCAAACCACCAAACGTTTTGCGCATTTGCATCGGCGACTGCGAGAAACTGGAACATTCCATGCAAACATGCATGACACTGGTCGGGAAAGAAACGTGCGCACTCCTGACATGGAAGAAGAAATCCTACGGCGATTTGAGGACAATCCAAGCGCAAGCACGCGAGGTGTTGCACGTATCCTCGGTGTGAACCACGACCTGGTCTGGAGAATGTTGCACGAGCAGCAGTTACATCTGTTTCATCGTCAGAGTCCAGGCATTACAACCTCGGGATTACCTCTTCGTGTGGAATTCGCACGCTGGTTTCTGCAGCAGACAGCGGTGCAGCCTAATTTCCGGCTTATGTGCTGTTCTCAGATGAGGCCTGTTTCACACGTGAGGGTGTGTTTAACATGCACAATTCTCACGTGTGGGCGCACGCAAATCCACATGCTACACGGGTGCATGCTCATCAAGAACGGTTCGCCGTCAATGTTTGGGCGGGTATCGTCCATGGCAAGTTGATTGGGCCGTACCTGCTGCCTGCCCGACTCGACGGGCGGGTTTATCGGATATTTCTTGAAGAAACGTTGCCGGAACTGCTGGAAGATGTTCCCGTGGCTATTCGTAGACGAATGGTTTCAACACGACGGGGCCCCAGCACAATCCAGCAACGATGTGCGGGATTATCTGAACGCCACTTTTGGGGACCGATGGATAGGCCGGGTGGGCCCGTAGCCTGGCCACCGAGATCGCCCGATTTAACATGCCTCGATTTCTTCCTGTGGGGACACATGAAGAACCTCGTGTACGAGACTCCCATTTACTCAGAAGAAGACCTCGTAGCAAGAATCGCTGTCGCCGCTGGAACTGTTCCCGAAATGCCGGGAATCTTTCGACGTGTACGTCGGTCAATGCTTCGACGCTGTCGGCCATGCAGTGCAGTGATGCTACCGGTCGCAACTTTCAGCACCTCCTTTAAATAAACATGCCTTCTTTAAATAAACATGTTACGCGTACTACGTCCGATTTAAGAATGCCCGCGGCAAGCGCGAGTCTAGCCCACTTCACCTTTTAGCCAATTGCAGCGGCGCCCTCTCGCGCCGAATGGTGACGTCAGCGGACATACACTTATAGATGAAAAGGGTTTGTCTTGGTGTGCCTATCCCCCATTACAATTTGTACAGAAAGTTTTCAAACACCCTGTGTATATATATATATATATATATATATATATATATATATATATATATATATATATATATATATACGATGAGTTCATATATATATATAGAAAAAGACGAGTCATACCCATTTTCCCCAATAAGCTCTCCCTCTCTCTCTCTCAAAGCAAGAAGGTGTGTAGGAATTATACCGAAACGTTGAGGACCTCTGTACAGTATGTGTTTGTCTTTGCACTTTCTTCACTGAGTATGATGCGGGTTATATTTTTATTAGGACATATCAACCAAAAAAAAATTATTATTTTCTACTTATTATTATTATTATTATTATTATTATTATTAATAATAGTTATTTTTAAAGAAAAAATCCTTTAATACCTTTTTATGAGGATTAATATGGCTGAATACTATTTTTGCAGCCATAATGAATGAACATAAAATACGAGTAATAATATCGATTAAGTTATAATAACTGTGTTCACAAATGTGGTACTGTGGCACTTCTCACGTTATAAATACAAAAACTACAAATTCGACGAAAATTGGTACTTTAAATACTGTACAATGAAAGGAAATGAAAAAAAATGCTGACAGCCTGCTCATCAATTAAGAATCGCTAATGAAATTTTTACCCCCTTTGAGGTGGGGAGAAGAAATGGGGCCTGCGTTTTCCTTTTATTTTATGATGCTGTGCCTGGAGGCGAGAGTAGGGATAATACAATGCCTTAAACCACTTAAATAAAAGGCGACATATCCTGTATAAAAAAAAAAATCTCAAAACTGCGATACGTAGAGTACTGAACTTTAGTCTCCTACGATTCAACTTTCGAGGTGTTCCGCGCGATAATTCCTCATTTCCCGGAGGTCAGACTTGTTGCCCCTCCTCTCGAATTCGCATGGTGAAGTATTATTGGCATTTGCAACGTCATTTTTTCCCTTACTTACATCTTCCATATTTTGTATAAAGTTCGCAGATAATGGTGAAACTTACTTAGTTTAAATTTACAATTACCATTTCTGTAATGGAAAATTCATAGATTTGCGTGTGCATAGATACGCCGCCCGTCTCGACACCTACAATACTCTTTTGTATTATATTTGCATACGATTCCCTTTATGTCTTTCGTTTTTCTCCTCTTTTTCGCATTAGTATTATTTGGTGCTTATATCTTATCAGAGTTTGTTCGTCTTTTTTATTTTATCTCTCATGTCTTTTGCTTGTGTTATTTTTACTTTTATTTTTCTCTCTTCCGCATAATTCTCGATCGAAGCATTCTGTTCATCTTTTTCTTCCATTTCTGTCATACAGAGATTCTGTATGGCTTCGGCCACTAGTGAAACGAGGGAATTGATTATATATATATATATATATAGTGAAAATATGATAGTTGTATATTTGCAGAGAAAACAAAGACTTCCCGCAACCTCTTATACATATCATAGAAAGAAATATTATCTTCTATTGTCTCGAATCACTCAAAAAAGAAGTTTTGAAGACCATTTCTTCTATATAAAGAAGTTATTATATCGCTTGAAAAGAAGCTTTGATACCGAAAAGAAGATTTGATACCTAAAAGAAGGAAAACCTTGCCCAAGAACAGTGATGGCGAACCACTGACCCACGAGCTCTTATTTAAATAAAATATGACTTTCATTTTTAATATTTTCTGCCTTACAGTTTTAAAATTATTTTATTCTCCCACCGAAATAAACAGCTGATACACATTGAAACGTTTTTAAACGTATAGTATACATTTAAAAACTTGCGTGTATATATGACAACCGACTCATGGTGCGCGCCGCGCGGTCATCTGCCTTTAGCAGTTTTGCAGTTGAAATCCTTAAGTTTGGGAGTGCCAAATTAATTATTAGTGCAGAAGTGATCACCCATAAAAAAATGGATCAAAAAAACGAAAAACTAGTTCTGTATGTAGTGGAACTAGAAGGTTATTTCATGAAGAGTGGATTGTGAAATACGGTTATTAAACGAAATAATAAAGCGTTTTGTTGTATTTGCAAAGTGGACATTGTTGCTCGCTTTTACTGTATAATATTAAGCGACATTTTGAAAGTAACCACAAACATTTGTGCTCAATGTCAGATGAGGAAAGGAATGAAATTATTATGCGGCAATTAAATCAACAGCAACAACAATCTGCTATTTTCAGAAGAATTTTTAAACCAAACAACAATATTACAGCGGCTAGTTTTCAATTATCATCTACCATTGCTCAACAAGGAAAACCACATTCTGATGGCGATTATTTAAAAGAAGCTTTTATAAACTGTTCAGATTATTTATTTGAAGATTTTCAGAATAAAGATAAAATAATTAAACGTATTAATGAATTGCCTTTGGCCAGAAATATGGTCAAAGATAGAATAATTATCATGGACAAAGATGTATCTGATCAACTTTTATTGGATTTAACAAATGCTGGGATGTTTTCAATTTGTTTGAAAGTACAGATGTCAGTACAGATGTCACATCAGTTATTGCAAGATTTTATTCCGAAAATATAATGAAGGAAGAGCTAATTAAATTGATGACACTGCCTGAGAAAACCACAGGACAGGGTATTATGAATGAATTGAAGAAGGAATTCATCCAAATGGGTATTAATTTCAGAAATATTGTATCTGTGACGATTGATGGAGCTCCGAGTATGACTGGAAAAAAATGTTGGATTTGTTCAATCACTTAAACAAGAAGTGAAACACCCATTAATTGAATTTCATTATATTTTACACCAAGAAGCTCTTTGGGCAAAAAAAAAGTTTAAAATCACTTGAAAATGTGATGTCTCTTGTGACAAAGATTGTCAATTTTATAGTTGCTCACGATCTTAACAAACATCAATTTACCAAACTATTAGATAAGGTTGACTCTCAATTTTCAGGGTTAGTCACGTATAACAATGTCAGAGGGGTTAAGTCGTGGTCAAATTTTGAATCGCTTTGTTGAATTGTTAGAAGAAATAAGATATTTTTTGAATAAAAAGGAACATGAATATCCAGAACTGACTGACATGAATTGGTTGAATGACTTACATATTTTCGCTGATTTCACATTGCATTACAATGCTCCAAATAAAAAGTTGCAAGGTCGCGGCTGTTGTATCATCAATGTTTGAAGATATTAAAGCTTTTGAAAAAAACTAAACATTTTCTCAAAAAATCTGGAAGAAGAAAAATTGAAATATTTTCCATTATTGCAGAAACACTTCTTGACTTCAAAATATTTTGCAGACAATGAAGAAAATAAATCTGACGTGCTCAAAAAGTACTCTTCAATAATAAGAGATGCCAGACAATCACTTTCAGAGAGGTTTCCACAATTCCGACAAATTGATGCAACATTACAATTCATCCAGTTCCCTCATACTATTCAATTTGAAGATCTTCAGTTATTAGCTTTTCATTGGCTTGACATTGGTAATTTAGAAATGGAATTAGTTGACTTCCAAGAAAGTGCAGTATGGAAGACTAAATTTATTGATCCTAATCTGAAGTTACAAGAAAAGGAATTGGAGTCGTCAATTTTGGGTGTAACCAAAGAACAACAATCAATAGAAAGAGTAGGGAATCTTATTCTTGCAGAATGGAACTCTTTACCAAATTATTTTGCATCAATGAAAAAGCTAGCATTAGCCCTGTTAACAATGTTTCATTCATCTTATTCGTGTGAACAGTCGTTTTCCTCCATGAATTTCGTTAAATCCACCACTAGGAATCGCCTTGGCACAGATATGAGTGCTGCATGTGTGAGATTAAAGACAACTAAATATAAACCTCGGATCAAAACATTAGTAGCTAAAATCCAACAACAAGTTTCTCACTAAAAATAGTAAGTAAATTATTGTTACCCAATTTAATTTTTTTTTAAATCAAAAGTAATAAAAATGACCCGCCAGCAAAAAAGGTTCGCCACCACTGCCCTAGAATGTACCCTCAAAAAGAAGTTTTAAGTTCTAAATTTAAAAGGCTTTATTTTGAGTGTACTTGCATTTATTTACTGCAAGGTTTTGCTTATAATGGATACTTAAAAAGGAATATAATATCTTCAAATTCCTCTTCACTGATACGCAAAGTACAATTCACTCGATTTCGTGCAGGCAACACCGGAAACGTTTGAAGGACGTGTGCATTATTAATTGGGAAAAAGTAAACCGGTAAAATATCGGGCCGGGACTACATTATATAAGGCACAGAGAAGAATATTTTGCACTGAGCCTCCCCTCCCTTAGTGATGCGACATACTTTTCGGGGGTTCGATGTTTTTAAACTTTTTTTTTGTACGAAAAACAAACAAACAAAAAAAACACACCATTCAGAAATCTTTATTATTATTATTATTATTATTATTATTATTAATTATTTTATTTATTATTATTATTACTGTATTATTATTTATTATTATTATTATTATTATTAATGTTGCCCCAAAGTAATTTTATTGAAAATATCAACCTAAAAGTGATCAAATAATAAAAAAAACCTTCGCGATATCTTAAAATAATATTAACTTTTACCGTTCAATACAAAGAGTAATTTATTATAATTAATTTTGAATATACTCGTACATTATGAAGACCTTTAAAATCATATTCAAACGTGACTTAATTGAATATATTATAAAACACAAACTTAAAAGGGATTAAATAAGGCTTAAAACCTTCTTTGACCAAATCCTACGACCAAATTAACTCGTGTTAATTAATAATGCAACTGGACTGGTCCAAACCACTATTTTTCAGTTTATGTAAATATATAGGCTGAATTTTAACCAAACCATTTGTTTTAAAAAAAAAAAAAATTAAGGTATTCTTTTTTAAAACAAATTTTGGATCACCTGAAGATCAGGGCCCTCAGCCTTCGTTAGTTAGCCTTATAAGGCTAACTAACGAAAATATCACGACTTAACCTAACCAATCGTTAGGTCAACTGTACGCCCTTGACGATTGGTTAGATTAAGTCGTGATATTTTCGTTAGTTAGCCTTATAAGGCTAACTAACGAAGGCTGGGGGCCCTGATCTTCAGGTGATCCAAAATGTTATATATATATATACACAGGGTGTTATCAAAGTATGTTTCATAAATTAGTATACTACATATTCAGGACGCCAATATGAACAAAAAAGTTCCTATAAACATAAATGTGCAATCGCTTCGTTTCCGAGATAATTGCTTTTTTGCCGAGGACGATGCTATTCTCTGTACACCTATTGTATGCTTTCTAGATATATCAGCGAACAATAAAATATTATTATTATTATCATTATTATTGTTATTATTATTATTATCTTTAATATTATGACAGGATTTTTATCTCGATTATAACAAGCACGAGTCACTTCATTTCCGACCCATTACATACAAGAAAGGATAGAAGCAATACTCTTCATAACTTGAAAACTATAATTAATAATACTAATAATAATAATTTTATTGTTCCCTGATATATCTAGAAGGCATACAATAGGTGTACAGAGAATAGCATCGTCCTCGGCAAGAAAGCAATTATCTCGGAAACGAAGCGATTGCGAATATATGTTTATAGGAACTTTTTTGTTCACTTGACGTCCTGAATATGTATACTAATTTATGAAACATAATTTGATAACAACCTATATTACTTTTGTCGAGTTTCTTTTGTTGAGTTTGAATGACGGTTCAGGATCGACCTGCGGTCGACCCCTCTGCAGCATCCCGCCTCATTTGCGGGACTTGGTGAAGGAGGGAATTGCTCTCTGATCTCCTCCTTCCCTCGTAGCCAGCCACGCGTGGCTGGTCAGGGACTTTGCACAAGAATCTGTCCAGCTGGTTCTTGAAGTAATTCAGGTCGGTGTGCTGGAGATTCCTCACTTCTTTTGGAAGGACATTGAAAAGCTTTGGGCCCCGTATTCTGAGGGTATTTTCCATCCTCGTTTTCATGGCCCTTGTCCCACCGCAGCTGGGACCGTACAAAATCTGCCTCTTCTCTCATTCCAGTTTGTTTCTATTTCATTTCTGAGGTTAGGGACAGAGCCCTCAATTTTCCATATGTATATTATTGTGTACCGCTCGCGCCTTCTTTCAAGAGAGTAGAGTTCCAGGGATTGTAGTCGAGACCAGTAGTCTTCACCTTCCGTTTCCTCTATCTTAGACGTAAAAGTCCTTTGTATAGCTTCAATGCTCGCAATGTCTCTTTTTCTGTGTGGGCTTGTGAGTACTGAGCAATACTCAATTATTGGTAGGACTAGACTCTTCCATAATTTGAGCATGATGTTTGCTTTTCTGCTGCGGAAGCTCCTCCAGATGATTCCCATTATTTTTCTAGCCGTTGTGATTTTGATTTTATAGTGCTCTCTGAATTCTGCATCCGACGACATTATTACTCCAAGATCCCTGACTTGTGGATTTGGTGTTATCTGTTTGGCTTGCGGAGTTTTGTACCCTTTTTTCTGTAGCTCTTTGTTATTACCATATCTTAGAAGTTGGAATTTTTCTTCGTTGAACTTCATATTGTTGTCTTCTGCCCACTGGAATAATGTTTCAATGTCGTTTTGTAGTTTTCTTATGTCATCTTCGTTCAATATTTCCTTACATATCTTTGTGTCATCTGCGAAGCATGATACAATACTGTCCTTAATATCTGCATCAATCTATCATTATTATGAACAGCAAGGGAGCTAATACTGTCCCTTGTGGGACAGAGCTCACGACTTCCGAGACTTCCGATTTAACTCCGTTTACCACCACTCTTTGCGTTCTTTGCGTCAAGAAATTAAATATCCACCTTCCTAGCTTTCCAGTAATTCCTGTATCCTTAAGTTTGTGTGCTATGATTCCATGGTCACATTTATCGAAGGCTTTAGCAAAGTCAGTATATATTACATCAATGTTTTGTCCTCGACACAATGTTCCTAATATTTTCTCCTGGTGGTCTACCCATGCCCCCTGAAGCCATGTTGATTTGGGTTGTATAAGTCTTTTTCTTGTAGGTAGTAGGTAGTTTTGCCTCTAATTATGCGTTCAAAACACTTTATAAGGTGTGAGGTGAGAGCCACTGGCCGATAATTTTTGGGCATTGCTCTGTTACCACCTTTAAATAGGGGGGCAATGTTCGCGTTCTTTAAGGGGAGTGGAATTTGTCCTGTGTCGAGTGATTTCCTCCATAGTAAGTATAGCGGTTTTGCAATACTCTCTTTGCATTTCTTCAGAAATGTGGCACTCCATGTGTCTGGCCCTGGCGCTGAATTGTCTCGCATCTGTGATAAGGCCGTAATTACATCTCCTTCCGTGAACTCGAAGTCCATTAATAGGTTTGTGCCGGGATTTGTTCTTGGTTGATCTGTATCAATGTCGAAAAACTCGTCTGGGTTTTCCACTTCCATCTCGGACTTAGGGGTGCTAAACACAGATTTAAATTGTTCCCTAAGCAGTTCACTTATTTCTTTCGGGTCATTTGTGTATTCGGCCTCCCCGTCTATCAACGGTCCAATACTCTCCTTACACTGCATTTTCCTTTTCGCAAAAGTGTAGAAGTATTTTGGGTTATTTTTTATGTTTTCTGCTACCTTGTTTTCCTCCTCGTTTGTCTTATGTATGAATGTTTGCTTTAGGTCCATTTCTATTTCGCCAAGTTTCCTCTCTAGTTTGAGTCTCTTTGCATCAGTTCTGCATCTGTGGAGATGTTTTACGGTTTGTCTTCGTTGCCTGAATAGAGTCCTGATTTTCCTCTCGAGCTTGCTACGTTTTCTTTCCTGTCTCTCTGGAATATGTTTCAGTATTATAGGTTTGGTTTCCGTCTCTATTATACATAGTATTTCTTGTGGAGTCTTCTCGTGTAGTAGCAATTCCCAATTTACCTCCTTTAAATCTTTATTTACGTTTTCCCAATTTACTTTCTTTGAATTTATGTTTAAGCCTTCAAATATTCCATCTGCCTCTCTAGGATGCGTTTTCGGACCTCTGGGTGCTAACTTCAATTGTATATCGATGAGGTTATGGTCGGAGAACTTTGTGTGCGTTACTTTTTTATTTATTATTATCTCGTTGTTATTTGTCCAGATTAAATCCAAAACGTTCTCCTTTCTCGTGGCTTCACGATTTCCTGGGTAAGGGCGTAATGTTCCATAATATCTAATAGCATTGTTGCTTGGGTTCTGTCATCTTTAGTAATGTTGCCATGAAACTTCTCAACATATATAACTTCGTCATTTTTCTTCCATGATATGAATGGGAAATTAAAATCTCCGAAAATTAGAATATTTGTTGCTGGAGTTTCAAGTAATTTTAATATGTTTTCTATTTCATTTGTAGCAAATTGGAATTCACTTTTTGTGGTGTTTGGTGGTCTGTAGATGTTCATAATGGTTAGGTTCAGTTCTTTTACTTCTAATATAATAACTTCAACTGTGCTGTTTGATTTCTTTACCCTCACTTCACATGTGTAAGTGTTTTTCACGTAGATACAACACCCTCCTCCTCGTCTAGCCACTCTATCTGCTCTGTATATGTTGTAGTCCAGCAATGCTATTTCAGTATTCTCGATGCAGTTTTCACAGCCTTTTTCGCACTTATGTAAGTGTGTTTCCGTTAGGCATATGATATCTATGCTGGTTTCCGTAGCTAAATTTTGCAAGTATTGTAATTTGCAGTCTGCATGGTCCGTATAGAGGCCTTGTATATTTGTGTATAATACATTTACCGGGTTTCTAATCTTCGTGTTCGATTTCCTAAATGATGGTCGTTTCCTGGTCGATGTCGGTTCCTGTTTGGTGTTATTGGTTGGGCCGCTGCATTTGGGAGTATTGGGGTTGCGGCCCGTGATACCACTGTTGTTGTTGTATTATTGGTGGGTGGTGTTGAATAGGGGGTGATGTGCGTAATGTTGTGGTGCATATGTTTGCGGCGTTCTGTCTCTCCTTGTTAGAAGGGCAAGCTGAGCTTTTATTCCTCATTTCTTCTAAAAAATATTTCATTACTCTTGCTATTTCTTCTATGTCGAATATGATCTGTTCTTTCCCGTTCTCTTCTTTGCGTACCCTTTATGTGAAAATGCGGGCACTCTATGTTCAGGCATTTTTTCTCAGTAATTGACTGTCTGCACATACGAGGGTGAAAAAAGTTGCAGTTTGGTCCGTACCTGCACTTCCCATTCCTCATCATATAGAAGCATTTTGTAGGGTGATTGTATATGCAGTTTGAGCCATATTTGCACGCACCTATTTTATAATATTCGCATATGGCCCGTCGTTTAAATGCTTTCTGAGTCTTATGTGATTCGATTTCCTTCTTCTGCTTCGCCACCACTTCTTCCCTACTCAGTGGGGTTGTTTTCTTCGGCGTGTATTTCGTATCTCCCTCTTCTGCCGTGGGTACCTCTTTTTCTGAGGCTGCTTTCGCCCCTCCCTGTAGTGTGTTTTCTTTTTCCTTCTCGGTTGTGCAGGCGTTTTCTGTTTCCTGTTTTTATGTCGGTAAAACTGCTGTACTTGATTCTTCTATTTCAACATTTTGTGTTCTCCTCTGTACTAATTTTCTATTGTTTTCCATGCACTTGACGCATAAGAAACCACAAAGGTCAAAGGCCTATGATTTTGTTATTCATTCTATTTACCATTTTCCTCTCTTTTCTATCTAAGTTCATGCATTCGTAGTGCTTAAAGGTATTGCACAGAATGTAGTTTAAGCCCGAGGTCTGGTTTGCTTCATTTTTGCAATCGCAAAGTTGATATGCGGCACATTCCATTACACATAATCCGGCTTTATTCAATTTTCTGACTTTCCCGCAATTTACACATTTCTTCGTATGTTTTGCCATTTTCTCCTTTATTTTCCTCTCTTCTCGCTTCTCAAATTTCTCGATAACTCGACCTTCGTTTTATGGCACTGACCTTTTTTCTTAGGCCTAGTGTACAATCTCAGAGCTGTTTTTCCGTTCGAAGTGTTTTAAATTTATGTTTCAATTTGATGTTTTTCGTTGTGCAAGCTATATGCCACCGGCTTTCACTTAATAATTTATTATCGCGAATTCACTGGTATTAAATACACACACTGGTATAAGATAGAATTTACCGCTGAACTTATAAACACTAGTTATTTCGATATTACACAGAGCGGAAACAAAAACGCCCGTACACCACGAGGTAGAAAACATATATATGTAGAAAACGTGTATATATATAACAAATTAAGCCACACCAGAGTGTTATGGTAAAGCCTATAAAGCATCTCACGGCAAAAAGAAAATTGGTGGAAATGCGCTCTGTGGAAGTGAATTCCACAGAGTGCATGTGCGTGGTATAAATGAATTTTTGAAAAGGGATGTTCTGTAATGTAGTATTTGTACTGTAAATATATGTATGCTCCCAGAGCCCCAAGTGAGTTTGGAATGGGTGCAGAGGGGTGGAATTATTAAGTAACGCTCCTCAAAACATTGACTATTAAAATATTCATAAAAATAAGAGAAGGAAGATACATTTCTGCGTAGGTGAAGTGAGGGAAATTTATTGGTAATCGGTCTATTATTGATAATTTTTATGGCTCTATTTTGAAAGAAGTCTTGGTTTAGAGCAGGGGTTCTTAACTTCTGGGTCGCGACCCAAACTTGGGTCATTAAATTATCATTTATCATTTATTTATGTTATCCCTAATCATTTTACCAGTAATTATTTATTTTGTTATCTATTACGAGCGAACTGTTTGAAGGCATTGGTTGCCGAGCTAGCCCCGAGACCAGAATTTGGATCGCAGCCTAAAAAGGTTAAGAACCCCTGGTTAGAGCCACTGTTCCACACCCAGCCCAAAGATGAGAGCAATATTCCATCTGGAAGCGCACATGACTTTTAAAATGGTGGTCATCTGCTCATCGGTGAAGTAATACCTGGCCCTTTAAAGAACGACAAGCTTTTTGGAAACGGTTTTAGCTACTTATTTAACATATGTTATGCAAGAGAGATTGGAATTCAGGTGATGACCTAGTATCTCGATGCAGGGAGATACGGGTATTAAGAAGTTATTAAAAACTATAATTGAGTGCGAATGGTTGTGTCTATTGCTGAATATAATACATTTAGTTTTGGATGCATTGAAGGGAACCATATTGTTGGTTCCCCACTCTGCCACAACTGAGAGAGCTGAGTTTAATGAAGTATAAGTGAGTTGTTTTGGGTCAGAGAGTTTAAGAAATGAGAGGTTTGAGTTCAAATGTGCTATGGAGAGTTGAGTCATTAGCGTAAGGTTAGGGTTGGCTGTGAGAGAGGAGATCATTTATATGAATTAAAAATAGTGTTGGAGCCAACACAGATCCCTGACGTACACCGGAATTGATAGAGTGAAAGTCGGATTAAAGCCCATCCAACACAACCCTGATTCTATGGTCAGATAGGAAAGATTACTTTAATATGCAATACGAACAATGCTCGACTAACACGTTTCTGGCCCAATTTGCGACTTAATTGCGTGAAATAGGTACATTTGTATCCTGGACAGATCCGGAACGGTCAGGATCGCTATTTTTCAATCTTTGCAAGTATACAGTGAGAGTGGTGGACCGATAGTATGGCCACATCGCTGGCCCGACTTAACTCCCTTTGAATTTTAAAGTATGGGGTCAAGTTAAAACACTTGTGTATCGTAACAAACCAAGAAGTCTGGCAGAACATCGTCAAAGAATCAGAGAAGTTACTGAATCTATTCCACAAGAGCATCTTGCTAATGCTCTAATGGAGTTCGAGCATCGAATACGCATTGTACCGACGAATGATGTTCATTATATGAAAGTGTTCTAAATATATATTGTATATGTTACAGTAAGATCGTGAAACTAGTGATTTCATAAAATTCCTTTAAATTTTCAGTAATTTCGCGTAATTACTGTTTCACTCAGGGACTTCAGGAAGTTACTAACCTAACCTGAAGTCCCTAAGTAAAATCATTAGTTTCACAATGTTACTGTAATATATATATATATATATAATATATATATATAATATATATATATATATTGAGTCAGACACCGAGACCATACGCTACCAGAAATCCACATATATATATATATATATATATATATATATATATAGAGAGAGAGAGAGAGAGAGAGAGAGAGAGTTACAAAGAGTTACAAGGAAAAGAAGTACCTCAAAAGGCCTTGCGGCCCATACCGAGGGAGGTACCAATGGCAACGGGTGCCACGGAAAATTTTCTACACACTCAAATAGTGTGCAAAATTTGGTCTAACCTTTTCTTGAAACTGATCCACAGAGGAACTGTTCACAATCCGAAGGTAACCTGTTCCATGTGTCACAGATTTATACGTAAAGTAATTCCCACACAAACTAGTCCTAAAACCGTTTCAAATCCAACTTCCAACCATTGTTGCGAGTTGGGTTGTCATTTAAACTAAACATACTTCTAAAATCGACATCGTTGAACCCGCGTAAGAGCTTGAAAACCTCGATCAGTTGACGCGCAGCCTCCGAGTTTCAAGCGAAAACAAGTTCAGGGCGCGTAACCGTCGATTGTAGCCCATATGCCTAACGGAAGGGATTAACTTTGTGGCCCTCGCCTGCACTCGCTCCAGCCTCTCAATATCTTTCCTGAGGGGGGCGACCAGAACTGCACAGCATACTCCAGGTGCGCCGAACAAGGGAATTGTACAGTGAGAGCACAATCCTTGTTCCGAAACTGAAATTGCCTCCTGATATAACCCAATAGTTTCTGGGCTTTCTTTTCCACCTCTACACACTGTTTCGTAAACTTAAGGTCGCTGCTATGATAATTAGCACACCCAAGTCTTTTTCTAAATCAGTCACCTCGATATTACTACCCAACATCGAGTAGTCCGACTTGGGATTGGCGTAGCCAATGTGCATCACTTTGCATTTACCCAAGTTAAACGGCATTTGCCATTTTTCGGACCACTCTCCTATCCTACCTAGGTCCGCACGCAGTTCCTCGATCGCTTCGGGCGTCCCAACATTGGCCCCAAGCTTGGTGTCATCAGCGAATTTGGCGATCCGACTGACGATGCCACCGTCGATATCATTTATGTAAATGATAAACAACAGTGGCCCCAAAACGGAACCCTGAGGAACCCCATAGTGACCGAGGCCCAACCCGATCTAGCCCCTTTAATTACCACCCTCTGCCGCCTATTCCTCAGCCAGTTTTCAATTCACCTACCTATTTCCCCACCGATACCCAGCGCGCGCACTTTCGCCGTTAGCCGGCGGTGAGGTACCTTATCAAAGGCTTTCTGAAAGTCGAGATAAAGTATATCAATCGCCCTACTCTTATCGTACTCACTCAACATGACGTGGAAAAACTCGAGCAAGTTGGTGAGACACGACCTATGCCGTCTAAACCCATGTTGGGAGTCCCCAAGCAGCTTGTAGGAATCAAATGGTCAACGATCCTATCAGCTATTATCCCTTCTAATAATTTACCTACAACTGAAGTGAGACTAATGGGACGATAGTTCCCTGGACTTTCGTGATCCCCTTTCTTAAAGATAGGGGTCACGTTGGCTTCCCTCCAGTCACCAGGCACCTGGCCCATCTCCAACGATTTGTTGAAGACTGTAGCCAGGTGGGGAGCCACCTGGTCGCGCACTTCTCGCAACACTCTGGGGAGAAACTGGTCTGGCCCAGGAGCCTTAAACGCGCTCAGTTTGTCTATTCTATCGGCAACGACTGTCGCGGTACATCTAACACTATCCAGGCCAGCACCTTCGTGCCTCACGCCTGGCTCGGGGATGACGCGGGTATCCTCCCTGGTGAACACTCCCGCAAAGTACTCATTAAGCACATTAGCGATGTCCGCGTCGGAGGTCCGCAGAACGCCGCTTCCGTCCTTTAACGGACCTATCATGCTTCTAATGGGCTTTTACTATTAACATAACTGAAGAATTCCTTAGGGTTCCCCTGCAGAGGCTTGCCACCGTAGTTCTTCGTTACGTTTCGCTAGCCTAACCTTCGCCTTCACTTCCCTACACAGGCGGACATACGCTTCAGTTTCTCGTGGGAACGATTGGCCTTCGCCCTCCCATACGCTACTTTCCTATTTCGGATAGCCGAAGCGATGTCACGATTGAACCACTTAGGCTGCGTTGAAGCAGGGGTGACCGGTTTTGAGGGTATGGCAGCAGACTGCAGCACCATAAACTCGTCCCGGAATGCACTCCACACTCTCAACATCGCCGCCAACCTCTAACCCATCTCTCCTACGCTATCCCTGAGGCTAACAAAGTTCGCCCGCCGGAGATCGAGCTTACTGCCTCTCGAGTTACTACGCTTCACCCGAGGGACGCACACACGGAACCTAATAAGACCGTGATCACTCCCGCCCAATGATTCGTCAACGGTGAGGCCAGTGACGAGGTTGTCTTCGGTCGTGAATACTAAGTCTAGAACGCTTTCGCCTTGTAGGCTCGTTGACCCACTGAGTGAGGAAGTTCTCATCAGCAAAGTCAACTAGCCTCCTCCTTCAGCATCGGCAGTCCTGTTTTCCCACTTTATGCCGCGACAGTTGAAGTCTCCTAAAACTACACACACCCTATCCCCTAGCAGGCTACTGAGTTCGGGTACGGGCTGTATCCTCCACGAGGAGGAGATGCGGAGGTCTGTACACCAAGATTAACCTATAGTTCGTCCCTCCCACGTTCAGATCAACGCCAAGCAGCTCCCGTTCCGACCGGAACTGGCAGTCAACCGGACTCAACGTGTCTCTGACGTATATTAGTACCCACCCCCCTCCCCACGGGTGCGGTCTTGTGAAACATTCTATACCCGGGAATTTCGAACTCCCCAACGTAGTCCCTACGATCAGTATGAATCCAGGACTCGGTGATAGCAACGATATCCTGGTATTCTGATGCTAAGAGTGCCCGTAGCTCGCCAAACTTGTTCCTGATCGACCTAGCATTAAAAAGCATTAAAAAGAGAGAGATACTCGTGTATGAAACTGAACAATGCTTGTTGTACAAAAGGACGTATATAAAAAATCAGTGATGTTATTTATTGTAACGATGGGTTGCAGGGAGATACTTTTCTTTTTTTTCTCTCTCAAAATCCGTGAGTCTCATGGGCATCCCGTGAGACTTGGCAGATATGCTGATGATAATGCTGAGATTTTGAATATGGTATATTTTCCTGTCCCTGATGGCTCCTATTAAAAATGTGGAAAAAAAAAAAAAAAGAGTTCAAAATATTAAATATCCTCTGGGGGCCTTGGCCTAACATTAATTAATACAAAACCTTTTAGAATTTTTACATGATTCCCGTTCATATTTTTTAGACGAAATATAAAAAAAAAGCGCCTTAATTAAGGTTTAAGTTCAATTATAAGAAAATCTATTTTGTACATTTAAATTATACAAACAAAATATCCTTTTGTTTTTACAACATATAACAAATATTTTATTGAAACTATGTATTTATTTTCTATGTAAACGGATTTCCTATTGCATTAAGCCCCCCCCCCCCCCCCCCCCCCCCAAAACGCGAAAACTTATTCAAACAAATTTTTCTTTCATATTTATTCACCCAAATTTTAATATAACGTTACAAAATGAATTTTGTTCATTACTTTAACGCACATGTGAATTCGGAATAATAAACCTTAGCCCCCCCCCCCCCCGCCCATGGCCTAAACCATTAGAGGTACAGTAAAACTAAACATACCTTACAAAAGAGAATTTAATCCTGCATTTAATGAGAAACAATTAAAACTTGGTGTTCTCGCCATTGGCTTCCAAGACAGCCTGAATTCGCTCTGGGTAGCTTGCCAAAAGTGACGTGAGTAGATCTTGATCGTTACGCAAATTTGCTAAAACAGTTTCAATGTGTTGCGTCATTGTATCTTTCGAAAATCGATTTCCTGCAGGTTCTTGAAACAAGAGACATTCAACCTTGTCCTTTATAACTGATCCAATGTGTTCACAGACGTTCAGGTCAGGAGAATTTCCTGGCCATTCTTCATTTCCAAAGAAATCGATCTCATGGTTCCGCAACAACTGTTGAGTGGCTAATGCCTTAAAGCAGGGGGGCCTTATCGTGCAGAAGTGTGACCTGATCGACATCCATAACATTGTTTGGGTTTCTTAGAAAAGGAATGACATGCTGGGATAGAATAATATCACGAAAATACTGTCCATCCCAACTCTGACCATTTGGCTTCAGCACCCACATGAGCTTCTTTGCAGTGAACAAAACAAACACACCAACACAGTCTGGACTTTTTAATAATTCGCGATAATGTTCATTGTCATCGATTTCATCTGGTGTTGTGGCCCACACTCGATTATTTTGGTAGTTAGGCCGACGTTAGGCTTTAAACCTTGCCTATGACGGTACAGTCGAATGATCTCACCACTAACGATCTTTCCTCTCAACACTTCGATCTCTCTAGAAAGTTTAGCACAGCTGTTTTTCTGCTTACGCGTACCGCTTTCAATGATGTCCTTTGTTTCCTGAGAGAGTGGCAAATTTGGGCGCCCAGATTTGGTTGTATCCATTTCACATTCAGCCAAAGTTTTATTCCAATTTCTTTTGACGAAGTCCTCACTTCTTCGCAACTTTTTGGCAACCCATGAACGTGTTATAAAGGTGGCTCCAGCATCACGAGCTTCCCGAAATGTTATTGCTCGTATGCGATCTATCACGCGTTGCCTCTCCGAATCACCAATTAATTGAGAAGCCATTATATTATCACTTTATCAGCTAGAGTAATTTTAATACCTGCAATAAATAAAGAATTTTACATATTTTTCTAATCACTAAAAACTATTTCGATATAAGTAAACATTTAAGCTGAAAATGCGGGGGGGGGGGGGCTAAGATTTTTTGGAACCCCTTAGAATTGGGTAACATGTGCGAGTCGGCCAATTTAAGTATAAGTGATGTAGATGTATTAGGGGTAACCAGTGATAATTTTACATACGTTTGTGATATGAGTGGTACAACCAGGTGGAATTAAGATTATTCTTGGATGGAATGATTTTATTACCCCCCTGAAGAGGGAATCGAAAGACGCCGCCTATGATTTGTGGTGCTTTCATGGTAGACCCAGATTAGGACCAGTATACATGAATATGTGTAGAAGTCGGGGTCAGTATAAGGCGGCCATAAGGCGATGTAAACAGGAAGAAGAGTCTATTCGAGCATCAAAAGCCTGTGAAGCTCGCATAAATAACGATAATAACAAATTTTGGAAATTTGTTAAGAATCAAACGGGTGTCAATAATGTCTTCCGTCCGACAATCGATGGGGTGTCGGGGGAGGATGAAATTGCAAAGCTGTGGAAAAACCACTACTCTAACATTCTTAACAGTGTGAGTAGGGATAATCTTAAGATAGATTGCAGCGAAACGATTGTGGGAGGGACAAGGGAAAATACTTTGATATCTTTTTCTGAAGTAAAGAGGTTAATTAAAGAGTTAAAGACTGGTTCTGCGTCAGGGTTAGATGACTTATCGAATGAGCACTTAAAATATGTAAATGACGTAGTATGTCTGCATATATCATTGATCCTATCAGCCATGCTTGCTCATAGCTATATCCCTGCAGAGTTCATGAGGGTATATATATCTTGCCCCTGGTCAAAAATAAGTACGGAGACATTCTGTCCAGCAATAATTACAGGCCTATTGCTGTCGCTTCCTGCTTCTCGAAACTACTAGAAAAACTCTTGTTACTCCGATTAAATGATTTCCTATGGACATCTAATCAGTTTTGCTTTAAAAGGTCCCACTCAACTGACCTGTGTATCTATGTACTTAAAGAAACAATATCTAAATACATTGACAGTAATTCAACCATTTATAGCTGTTTCCTTGATATAAGTAAGGAATTTGATAGGGTGAACCACAATATTTTATTTGCAAAACTAGAAGACAGGAAGGTTCCCATGTACATATTAAATTTATTGAAATTTTGGTATTCCCACCAATCTTTCATAGATTGTACTATCCGAGTGCAATACTATCCGGGCAATGTACTATCCGAGTGTTTTGGCTCCTCTTGCGGGGTGAGTCAAGGCTCCTTGCTCTCCCCTATGCTGTTTAATGTGTATATTGACGGATTAATTGCTTCACTTAATGAGGCAACAGTGGAATGTTGTATAGATAACACAAGGATAAATAACTTAGTTTATGCCGATGATATGGTGTTAATAAGTCCCTCTGTTAAAGGGCTGAATCGGCTACTAAACGTCTGCGAAGTGTATTCACAGAAACATGATATTCTTTTTAATGTTACAAAAACTAAGGTTATGCAATTTCATCCTAAAAGCTGTAATCAGCCAGCTGATATAAGGTTTAAAATGAATGGTGAAGTAATTGAGGAAGTACAAGAGTTTAAGTATTTGGGTCAAACTATTACCAGCTCCTTGAGTGATGACTCGGATATAAGAAAACAATCTCGAAGCCTGTGTGCTAAAGCGAATATGACCATAAGGAACTTTTGTTTCTGTACAAGTGAAGCTAAAGACACACTCTTTCGTACTTTCTGCAGTAATATATACAGACAGCAACTCTGGGTGAATTATAAAAAAGGTTCTGGCAGAACCCTAAATTTGCTGTACAACAGGTCTTTTAGACTCTTACATAAATTACCCCGAGATGCTCAGCTTCGCAAATGTTTGCTACCCGCAATGTCCCGAGCTTCCCGGAGGTAACAAGACGTGCTCAATACAGTCTAATGCAAAAAATTAAAAAATCAACCAACCCGATCATCCAAGCCATCCATGAATCCTGCCATTTATCCTCTAAGCTATGGACTTCTTGGTACGAAAACGTCTGTCTCTAGCTCCACTTAACTTCGACATTAGAGTATTATTTCTAATCAATTGTATATATTTCTATCCTTAGTATATGAACTGTCATTGTATTAATAATATTTGTCATATGGACTATAGTCTGCCAATAAACCTTTTCATTTCATTTCATTTCATTTCATTACTCCTAATTTAGACCAGACGTTGTAGAACGCTAAACTATGACTTTCATTAACCGTCATCAGAAATATTTACGTGTTAACTATCTCTACTTTTCAAAATTTGAATTACTCACGACACACTTTACACCTTCGATTAAAATTTCATAAAATTCCTTCAACTTGCACTCCAGAAATAAATTTTGAAATCTTGTCGCAAAATGGGCGAAATTAATGTTTTATTTCTCATATATATATATATATACTATATATATATATATATATATATATATATATATATATATATATATATGCAGTTGGGCACGTTACTTCTATAAGTAATGGCGTTACCGCTACCGTTACACTGATAAAAAAGTAACGTCGTTACCGCTTCAGTTACTTCTAACAAAAAGTAACGCGTTACCGTTACCTCTACCGCTACCGTTACTTTTAAGAAAAGACTAAAGAGTAAAAAAGCCTTAATAATACCAAATTATACTCTGTATGACAAAAAATCAAAACAAACTCAAATAAAAAAATGGCCTGGCCAAAAAACTAATCTTGCAGATTTTTTTTAGGAGATTTGTTCGATTTCAGGAACACTAGTTTTTCAAAATTGGCATCCGATAGTCCTCCTCTTTTGGAGGAGCTAACAGCTAATTAACAGCTAATAAATGATACTAGTCAAATGATCAGTTTGAAAGTAAGGAGTAGCGAGTAACGATTGAAATCGCTCTAAAAGTAGTGCCGTTACCATTTTCGTTACAAAATCTCAAAAGTAACGGCGTTACCGCTACAGCTACTAAAAAAGTAAGTGTTACGTAACGGCATTACTCCCAACACTGTATATATATATATATATATATATATATATATATATATATATATGTGTGTGTGTGTTGCGTGTAGAGGAAAATGATATATGTTTGTTTGTACACGTCTCAACGGCTTGTGTAATCTGCACCAAATTTAGTATGCATATTAAGGGAGAACCAAGAAATAGTTACACACTCGCCTCTCCCTGTGTTCCTCTAGGTTATTTCGGGGTTTTTGCTGCGTAAGACGCAGTGAGCATTCTATCTTATTTTATATATATATATATATATTATATATATATATATATACACACACACAGGGGATGATGATGATAATGATGATGATGGTGATGTCTGTCTGTTCTTTTATGTACGCCTAAACGGCTTGGGTAATTTGCTCCAAATTTAGTTCACATATTAAGGGAGAACCAGAGGAGGTTTTAGTTGCACACTCGCCCCTCCCAGTCTTCCCGTAGGTTGTGCTTCGAGAAATATATCTACCGAAACAATTGTAGATTAATTATTAAACGATTTAAAGCGTTTCCTCACACAGAATCAAAATAATTCTTACATTGTTGTAACTCATAATGAGGCTTTTCAAATTGCTCATGATCCGTTTTATTACTCTGAGTCATTTAGACATTTGATAACTCGTGAAATGTAACTCAATACTGGCCATAATTCATCGAAATGTCTCATAGTCACACTTGAAAAAAAAAGTCTCAGCAACGACAAGTAGTTGGATGAGCAAATATGTCTCGACTCTGGTCAATTTGGTCGTGTATTATTTGTTTATTTCACACGGTTATTTAGCCTCTTTCGCGGCATCTAAGGTCATATGACTGAGGGGACCTACGGCTTTACGTGGGCTCTGGACCCCGGGTCGCTACATAATCCGGAGAGAGAGGACGGTAAAAAACGGTGTGACAATGGCCACGACGCAACCTTCGTGTTTCCTAAACAGCATAATACGTATACAATACAAGTTAACGACTACACATAACGATAAACTCAAATTTACTGATGAAACAGCCGAATAAAATAACAATTAAGAGACAATGGAACAGTTTTATACTTGGAACGGATAAAAGTACATGCATAAATCGTAAAATGGTTGGTTGTTTTGGTTGGTTGGTTGATCCATTTAAAAAAAAATTTCGTTCACCAGCGGGTACCGAGACGGGAAGTAAACCCGAGAAAACTTTCAAAAGGAGAACTAGTTGAGTCAAATAATTACGCACAGCGGGCTCGTCCCTGCGCCCCACCCCCACATTTGTCAGACTGGCCTGGTACAGTCTTTGATTGTGTTATTCTGTAAAACAAAAGAAGCTGGAATTTATTCTTTGGTTTGGTTTTGTGTCCGCATTAGCTTATAGTATATATACTGACGGAACCTCAACAGTATGCTCGATCTTAATGGTTCTCATCGAACCACTGATGCAGTCTTGCAACATTGTTTATGACGTCAAAGAATCCTCTCATATATATATATATATATATATATATATATATATATATATATATATACACATTCAACTGCAAAGAACACGCAGTATAAATAACGTAAAGAACGACGCTTGTATAGGAGATATTCCGCGCAAGACGAGAGAGAGAGAACGGAACAAATGAAAGGGAAAACAATTACTTATTAGATTTCCAATAAATATTGCATTTCCTTTTTACTTTACTGATATTAGTTTCTCACGAGAACCTGTTACTATATATATATATATATATATATTAGGGTGTGTTTATGGTATATGGTGAAAAATGCGAAATGAAAATGCAAGGGAGCGGAACCCTTTATTTTGTGAGGATACATGAGAAAACAGAACAGGCAAAATTTCTTTGTAATCCAACAACATTTAGAGGTTGCCCACAGCTGATAGGTATTTTCAATTTATAGGGCAATGGAAATTTTAATTCTCAGTTTAAATGATAAATTGCATCTCCAATATAATTCAGAACAAATATATCGTGTGAGTATATTCACTAAATTCATAATTAACGATTAAAGTACATGACACCTCGAGTGTTGGCGTTCATTTTTCATCAAAGTGGCTTGGAGGCTGTCGGCAAGACTTTACGATGTTCTTCGACGATTTGAATCATGAACTGCATCTGCTCTTCGTTCCGAGTCCTTCCAGCCTTCGTGAATTCTTGAATCAATGCTATGCCTCACTCTGCTGTATCATTCACTACATTTAAGGAATCCACCCTGATCTTTGCTGAACCAAAGCTGGTGTTGTTTTCCCAGTTTGATGGATCCTCTTGCAGGAAATCGACCGGAAGATCTAGAAGGGTGAACAGATTGTACGTATTGGAAGAGCAAATGTCTGCCAGGGTCTTTCCTCTTGGATCTGGAATCCAGACTCGTCGGGGGGGAGCTTCTGACCCTTCAACGGAATTCATATTCTCTACCATTTTCCGCTTCTCATCATCATCGACTGCAGGATCGAATAGTGCAAGGCCCACGTTTACCTCATTGAGGTACCAGAGATGCCGATTAAAACTCTTGTACCCAGCGGCGTTGGTGTTTTGCAACTTTGAAGGAGAGCTAAGTCGCTTCGTGGAGCGCTTGCTGCTTCTCTTGCTGAAATCCACGGAAGGACGTAATCTTGAGCAACGAAGAGACAGAAGTCCCGCAACCCAGAAATCAGGCGGTCACTGCTACTTGCTCCACGAGATGTTGAAGGACATTGGTTCATGTGCATCGTGAACTGGTATCTGAACATCCAAATCTTGAAAGAGTAAATTCCACGCGCCATCCACCGTGCTCGTGGCAAAGCCCCTGGAGCCATGAACACAGGACTCCGACGTCCGTGAGGTACTCCTCCCAAGAAAATGACTACAAGTTCAAGAAGCTCTTTGTAGTCATCTCTGGGATGCTTCACTTTCAGAAGGTCATTTGCTTCATGAATCATCTTCTCGGCCCAGGGACTGATCACTGCAGCCGTGTCCTCTTCGTCCGCGGCAGTGGAGTATTCATTCAATTTCAGTTGCGGCCAAACATTACGGAAGCTCTGGAAAATCGTAATCTCAGGTCCTTTGGAAAGGTCTCCAACAAGGAAAGAAAATACTGCTTCAAGCAGCAGTTCCAGCACGTGATGTCGACACTAGTGCTTGCATAATACCGAAAATTTTCAATACCGGTATTTGGAGGCAATTATTCTAATCCCGGTATTGATACCGGTATTATGAAAAAAATAATTTATTTTGATTTATTATGGTGCCACCCTACCAACCCTCCCACAAGTCTGAGGGACTTGCAGTACTCACCATATTTACTATAAATTAATAACCCAACTCCAAATAGATGGCATTCTATTCGAAAAAGTTTATACAGTAAATTACTAAATTGTAATAAAATTATTTTAATTTTTTTTAGCATATTATTATACAACTACTGGGGTAGATAGAAATTATTAGTATCTAAATATTTTTCTTAGTTTGATTTTGAAAGTATGCTTTGAGGAAACAAAGAGCATCTAGGGATTGTTCAGATAGACTTGATCTCAGTTTCGTCAGAAACAGGCCTGCAGCAGAAAAGGCTCTTTCTGATTCTGCACTTGTAGGTTTAATTGAAAGCAGTGCCTTGTACAGCTTCTCTAAATTCTCACTTCTCTGTAAAGTAACTTCCAAGCTTTTAAATTCATTAGTAACATCAAAATCAATGGAATTTTTTTTAGATGGCACTTTTCCTAGTTTGTCCATTTCTTGCATGTATTCACTCAGTAATGAATCTGCTTCCACTTCAGTCTTATCGGAGGACTAAATTGCCTAAATTTACAATAGCAATTTTTGTCAATACCGAAAACCTATAATATCGGTATCGGTATTATTTGTACTTCTTCAATACCGGTATTAATACCGGTATTTCAATACCGGTTTTAACCCCTAGTCGACACGCAAAGTAAATCATTTCACGCCCGAGAGCCTGCTCTACTCGCACACACACACACACCTCCATGGATGCCGGTGTTGGTGGCTGTCGTGTCAAAGCAAAGAGCTTTGATCTTCTGGCCAAGATCCCAGTTTTCGATGGTTTCGATGATGACGATTGCTGTCCTTTCTGCCTTGGAGTCTGGGAGTTTGGGGATGGCTAGAATCTTGCTCATCCCATCCCCGGTAACTAAGATGGCTAAACGGTCGATTTTGTCTCTTCCCATTAAGTCTGCCATAAGTTTTCCATCCCAGTGAAGAACAAGAGGGCATTCAGGCTTGTAGGAAGCTCTCACCTCTGCTTCGTGGGCTGATCTGTACCTGGATCTGCTGGCCCGAATAGCACTTGGACTGAGGCACATCTCACTTATGTCCTGACCCATTTGCATGCCAAAGGGGATGAGAACACGAGCAGCTGTGTATCAATGGGTTAATAAACACTAGAAGTGACTTAAAAAGGGCGCATAAATAAATGAGCATATGGGTAAAATTTGGGGTCTTTGGGCAACCTCTAAATATTTGATGATTTTCCAAAAAAATCATGTGCTTTATTTGCTCCCGGAACCTCATCATTTGCGGTGTTCCGTGACCCGAAATTCACACTTTCAGTTTTTAAAAGCACCCTATTATTATATATATATATATATACACACATTCAACTGCAATGACCGCGCAGTATATTAACGTATAGAAACGACGTAAGTATAGAGGAGTGTTCTGCACACGAGGAAGAGAAATAACAAACAAATGAAAAATAAGGCACCCGCTCGGGAATCGAACCCAGGATCTTCCAATTGCCGGTCAGACGTGCTAACCACTACACTACGGAGCCACGATAGTCAGAAGTTGTAATTCTCCTACATAGGGCAGAAACCAATGCCTTGAGAGGGCACCCTCGCAAATCGTGAATATGTACATTCAACTGCAATGACCGCGCAGTATATTAACGTATAGAAACGACGTAAGTATAGAGGAGTGTTCTGCACACGAGGAAGAGAAATAACAAACAAATGAAAAATAAGGCACCCGCCCGGAATCGAACCCAGGATCTTCCAATTGCCGGTCAGACGTGCTAACCACTACACTACGGAGCCACGATAGTCAGAAGTTGTAATTCTCCTACATAGGGCAGAAACCAATGCCTTGAGAGGGCACCCTCGCAAATCGTGAATATGTACATTCAACTGCAATGACCGCGCAGTATATTAACGTATAGAAACGACGTAAGTATAGAGGAGTGTTCTGCACACGAGGAAGAGAAATAACAAACAAATGAAAAATAAGGCACCCGCCCGGGAATCGAACCCAGGATCTTCCAATTGCCGGTCAGACGTGCTAACCACTACACTACGGAGCCACGATAGTCAGAAGTTGTAATTCTCCTACATAGGGCAGAAACCAATGCCTTGAGAGGGCACCCTCGCAAATCGTGAATATGTACATTCAACTGCAATGACCGCGCAGTATATTAACGTATAGAAACGACGTAAGTATAGAGGAGTGTTCTGCACACGAGTTCGATTCCCGGGCGGGTGCCTTATTTTTCATTTGTTTGTTATTTCTCTTCCTCGCGTGCAGAACACTCCTCTATACTTACGTCGTTTCTATACGTTAATATACTGCGCGGTCATTGCAGTTGAATGTACATATTCACGATTTGCGAGGGTGCCCTCTCAAGGCATTGGTTTCTGCCCTATGTAGGAGAATTACAACTTCTGACTATCGTGGCTCCGTAGTGTAGTGGTTAGCACGTCTGACCGGCAATTGGAAGATCCTGGGTTCGATTCCCGGGCGGGTGCCTTATTTTTCATTTGTTTGTTATTTCTCTTCCTCGTGTGCAGAACACTCCTCTATACTTACGTCGTTTCTATACGTTAATATATATATATATATATATATATACAGGGCGTCCCAAAAAAATGTATACACACTTTAACAGCTGATAGCTCAATTGATGTTCTTTCTTTCCAAGTTAAACCCATTAGAATTAATAATGGCAGTCAGACTAAGCTTGAACAAAGGAAATTCATTCTAAAATGCTACTGGAAGTGTAAAAACGCAGTTGAAGTGCAAAGACAGTTTAGGAGGGAGTTTCAAACAGATCCACCAACGCGACTTACCATCACTCGAATTAGAGATAAGTTTGAAGCCGATGGAACTGTTCAGAATGTCCACAAGAAGCGTTCCGGAAGACCACGGACATCGACAAGCCCCACAAAGCAAGAAAGAGTACTGGAAACGTATCACCAAAGTCCAAGAAAATCTGTGCGGCAAGCGAGTCGTGAGGTAGGAATTTCAGAATCGTCTGTCCAACGCATTTTGAAGCGCTGTCAATGGAAAAGTTACATTCCAAGATTAGTCCATGCTATTAATGAAGATGATGATCCGGACCGAAGAGTGGAGTATTGCGAGTGGTACTTGGCACGATGTGGATGTGGATTGGACGAAGGGGTTTCGTAGAATACCCTCCGCGTTCACCAGACCTCACACCACTAGACTTTTTTTTATGGGGATACTTAAAAGACAAAGTCTACGCTATAAAACCTGCAACAGTCGCTGAATTGAGAGCAGCCATTGAACGAGAATGCACACAAATACCAAACGAAATGTTTCGTGATGTTTGCGATTCCATTGCTTCGCGTTATCAGCAGTGCCTGGACCAGAACGGACGTCGGTTTGAAAACAGGCGTTGACAAAACAATTAAATAATGTCTGTAGATTCTATTACATTTTGAAAATGAAATGTATTTTAATAAACACTGCCTTTATAATTATTTAAAGTGTGTATACATTTTTTTGGGACGCCCTGTATATATATATATATTAATATATATATATATATATATATATATATATATATATATATAAAATAAGCTATATTTCTATTTCTCTAAATGATTGGTGTTGAACGTTTAGCATATTTATTTACCAACAGTGTTTACCGAATGGTTCATGTTCCTCTTATAATATGTCAGGGCAGGATGTCCCTCATTTCAGTGAAGAAAAATTGGCAGTTCTAATATTACTTTCCTTTATCCACTGACGACAAAGAAAAACAAAATCCCGACATCAAAACCGTCTTGTCAAATTTTCAACCCTATCTACCATTCGTTAACCCGTTAACTGCGCGAGCGCCCAGTTACGAGTCGAGCCAAAAACACTGGCTAAGCAAAGAGATATCTCAGTTTAAAGTTTAAACCCGTGTACATACGGGGCTGCGCAGAAATGGGTCGCAGAAGAGCCCGTGATATTATGGGTTGCGCAGCAAACGGGTTAAGTTCGTTTAGATTAGGTTAGGACTCAGGGGTGGCGAACCTTTTTACAGTCGCGTGCCCAAAAATAACCATGTAAACCATAAAAAAATTCGCGTGCCCACAAAGTTTATATATATTACACCAAATTATAAACATTAAGTCTATTATTTTATACGTACTCACTTTTTGGATAACCATTTCTATGCTTAGGCGTGCCAGGCAAATTTGATCGCGTGTCCAAATGGGCACGCGTGCCATAGGTTCGCCACCACTCGGTTAGGTTAACCATAGCAACAGCCGACTCGAGGTGGCACCCGTAGATTTCGTAAAACCGCAGATTACACTAAGAGAAGAATTAGCACAGAAAAGCAAGAAGTCTCTCCCTCATCCCCTCTCCCCACATTGGGGGAAAAGGTTTGGAAATAAGAACGAAAACACCCAGCAATCTGCAAAAAAAAGTTGACGAGAATTTATATATATATATATATATATTATATATATATATATATATATACAAAGGTGGGCACCCGGGCCTCAAAAAGGACCGACGGTCCCGGTCCCGGTCCTTGCCTCAAACTGGACCGACGGTCCCGGTCCCGGTCCTTAAAGATAGGACCTAGGAACGACTCGGTCCTCGGTCCTTATATATAATATAAGTGAAAAATTTGATTAAAATGAAAAATTAAATTAAAGACACCGGAAATCTTTAATTTTATTAACGTAAATTATAATTAATACAATACATAAATGATGAAAAAAAGTTATTAAGTTAAATGCTTGAGTTTCCCTTCAAGAAGACTAGCATTTCAAAATGGCTGTCACTGAGCCCTGACCTTTTCGACTTGAGGACGTCCTTCCCCAAAGAGAAGAGCCTCTCCACGGCGGCACTGGATGGGATAGGCGTGTTAAACTTAAACCATGGTCCTCTGCCTCTTGTCGTCGGGGCGGTCCTGAGGGTCTCCTCGCCGCTTCTTCTTTTTCTGGAGCTCCACCCGTCCTTGATGCACTGGTCGAACTGGTTCTGGACGTGAGGGTGGCGCCTGGAGACATGTCGCTTGAGGTTGTTTTGGCTCTTGTTGCTTGTCGAGAGGATGTTCTTGTTCGGCAGGCACAGCAAGCACTTGTACTCCAGGTTCTGCTCACCCTTGGGGCCCAGGTATTCAAAGTATTTGTCCAGGTAGGGCCAGGGATTGCCGGGTTCAGTTCTTCCGCAGGAGCTCCAGTTGCTTGACTTGAAGTTGAAGCACTAACATCAGTAGATTCTTCGTCTCCTCCAGGTTTGAAACAAGTTTCAGTTCAGTCTCAGTCTCTTTCTGAGTCTTCTGGAGGAAACGATCCATCTTCTTTAGAACTTCAAATAATCACTAAACACACTAAAATCACTAAAAAAAGACCGTCCGGACCGGACCGTCCGGAATTGCTTAAAAATGGACCGTCGCTCCTCATTTCGGTCCTCACTGAGAAAAGGACCGACTTTCCCGCTCACGGTCCTTAAAAAGGACCCAGTTCCTGGAACTCGGTCCTGCCCACCCTTGTATATATATATATATATATATATATATATATATATATATATATATATAGAGAGAGAGAGAGAGAGGAGAGAGAGAGAGAGAGAGAGATTTAAGTTGTGGACCAATAAAAGTTAGAGATTAATTTTCTCCCAGAATCCGGTGTTATCCGAATCCATTCAAACATTGCGATATTAATTTTGTATCATTTCTCTTGAAATGATGCAGCGACTATCATCCCTTTCAATAGGACATCGACCTCAGTTCTTTATGAATCTGTTTGCATTCCTTCTTTTACGAAAAGAGAGCCGTAAAAATTCAGATACTAAATCGTATCTTTTCCATTTCACGTTATTTTATCTTCTTTTACGAGAACATTTTTAGCATTTTAAAATTTAGAATTTGAGTGCAGTAAATGACCAATTCTACGCTGGGGATACGTTCCTGCAGACCTCGCGTACGTTTAGACCGCGTAGAATTTTAACATTCTTGTGGGAAAAAATAGATACATTTCAAGACGATCAATTTTGTACATAAAATAATAAAATATAAAAAGAACGCAAATTCCTTCCTTTTTATTAGAAGTATTGCGCAGGTCAATAAAAATAATAAAGACGAAGGATGACGGCAAAGAAGAAGGGATGACAACGAACTAAACTAAACCGAAGAAGTCCGTGATTTTTTAGAGACTCGATATCTTTCAGCTAAACTTCGCGGGCTTTCTTCGCATGAAGGATAGCCTCTGATGCCCGTTTAAAATTGCCCCCGGGGCCATTGTCAGAAATTTCAAGCCCAAAGTTCATGAATTCTGCAAACTTTTATATTGCTGAGAAAGGCATCTCGGATCAGGGTTGGGGCGATTACTTTGAAAAATAATTGATTACGATTACTATGACTTTGCATCTTCATGATTACGATTACTTTGAAAGTAATGATGATTACTTTTGATTACTTTTCATTTAATTTATATAAAAGGAAGCCTCAATTTTTTTATAATGTGATTTCATTATATATATATATATAATATATTATATATATTATATATATATATATATATATATATATACAGGGTGTCCCATAAGTCCGGCATCATAGGAGAAATTCATATTTTTCTATTTCTACAAACCATAATTCATATTTTTCTCTTTCTACAGGCCATAATGTCTGTGAGCAAGGAAGAACGAATCCAGATAATTCTACTCATAGGAAATCGGAGTCAAAGAGAGGCCGCTGCTGAATTTAACAGACTGCATCCAGACCGCGAGCCAATAACACAGAGTTGTGTTAGCAGACTTGTTGCAAAGTTTAAGGAAACAGGATCCATAGAAGATAAACCACGCAGTGGACCTTCAAGGAGGTCCACTGACGATGATACAGCGACTGCTATCCTGGCTCATTTTAACAGAAGTTCCAATAAGTCTCTTCGGCGATTGTCCGCCGAGACAGGAGTGTCGAAAAGTAGCATCCATCGCATTCTTCAGGCTCACAAATGGCATCCATATAAACTTCAGATCCTACAAAAATTAAGCGAAGATGATCCCGAACGGCGGATGGAATTTTGTGAATGGACTACGGAACAATATGCTCGGGATGCCAATTTCCCGTCCATCATTCTTTTCAGTGACGAGGCTGTTTTTTTATGGAAATGGTGAGGTAAATCGACAGAACACCCGCTACTGGTCTCAAAACAACCCTCACTGGTATACCTCTTCAAAGGAACAAGGTGCATCTCGGGTGATGGTATGGTGTGGCATTTGGAAGGATCGCATCATAGGCCCCCCTCTTTTTCAATGAACATGTCACTGGAGGCGCCTACCTACGTATGCTCAAGGAAGAAACATTTCCCAGTGTCTTGAACGAAGAAGGAAATTTCCCAACATGGTTCCAGCAAGACGGCGCTCCTGCACATTACAGCACCCAAGTAAGGGCATACCTGTACCAACAATTCCCTGGTCATTGGATAGGACGTCGAGGGCCTGTGGAATAGCCAGCTAGAAGCCTGGATCTCACGCCACTAGATTTTTATCTCTGGGGCCACTTGAAAGCGCTGGTATACGCAGAGAAAATTAGGAGTGTTGAACATTTGCGGCAGCGCATTATTGGGGCATGTAACACCATTACTCCTGACATCATTCACCGTGTGCTTGCTGACTGGGTATCACGTCTGAATTTGTGTATTGAAAACAATGGTGGACATATTGAGCACGTTCTGTAAATAAAAGCTTTTGTTTTGCCTTTTTATGCCGGACTTATGGGACACCCTGTATATATATATATATGTATATATATATATATATATATATAGTCACTAAATTGATTACTGAAATTTAATCATGTCACTTTCTGGATAAAACAGTCACTAAATAAATTTAAATGTCACTAAATTAATTGACAAAATCCCCTTAAATGCCCTTGCTAGGCCGCCTCGCAAGGGCATTTAAGGTGGCCAACGAGACTCGAAGCATATTTCTCTGCGTATATGTTTTTGTACACACTCGAACACGTTTTGAACCTGTATCGTGATTACATGACCTATTTTGTCTGAAATCGATTACGATTACATTTTTTGTCCATGATTACTGCTTACACACAATTACTCAAGAATTTGTAATCGATTACAGATTATTACAACTAGTACAGTTCCCGCCGCTTCGCTGACGGTTAGACAGGCTAAACTACAAAAAAAGAACCCAGCCGTGAAAATTTTGAGCTTCACATTGTGTCAACATTTCTGAATCTGGTATCTCCCAAAACCTCCTCACCCCCATTCATACAACTTGGGGGCTAACCCCCTCCCCCATTACCCCCCTCCCCATTACCCCACCCATCCCCCATTACCCCCACCCCCACCCTTCCCCCATTGCTAAACTACAGAAAAGAACACAGTCATGAAAATCTTGAGCTTCACATTTCCGCCCGTAATACAATTTCTGAATTTTTTTTACAATTTCTGAATTTTTTTCTCAATTTTTTCTCACAATTTCTGAAAGTGTGACGGACAGACGGACAGCTCTCTTATTATAATATAGATTACGATTACTGATTACCCCAATCCTGTCTTGGACGAAGATGTTGCTACGTCGTCGTCATCATGTCCCTTGGCTTCGGATGATGCCGTCAAACACTTCATACGCCTTATCTTTGTTTTCACTGACAAGCGGCATCCAAACTAAGTTCTCATTATAGCTATGACCGAGGTTGAATTTCAGTACTCCGCGCCAAACTACGTAGATTTCAAATTTTAACGTTTAAATATTTTAATGGTTTAATTTAGTATTGTTATTATTATGATTAGTAGTAGTAGTTAAACAGGACCCTACGGGCCCGTTTAGCTAGACTTGCGGTGCTGGGGCCTTCGGGCCCAGTAATTGGGGGAGCTGAAGCCTGGAGCACAGATATGATAACAATTGCTTAAGAGTAGAATTTTAGTTTGAACATGTATGAACCAAGTATTTATGGTTTACTTCAGTACTTCATGGAAGCCCACATTATTTATGAATGTTCCAGATTTATCCCTGGGCTTTTGTGCTGATGATAGGATGTTCAATTTTCAGGATTTCCCACACGGCTCATAGCTACATAAAATTGGTCATGGGAGAAGAAATCATTCTTCAAGAAGATGCCAACTTTTTTCAAGGTCTGGCCCCTGCCCTTTAATTGCCGTCATTTTTTTTTTTTATTACGGGCGGCAATGTGAAGCTTAAGATTTTCATGATTGCGTTTTATTGACCAAATAACTGAACCGACAGTAACTAGGGGCCGCTGAGGCCCCCTAATTACTGGGGGTTCAATTATTTAGTCAATAAAACTATAGTCATGAAAATCTTAAGCTTCACAAATCTTGACACAATGTGAAGCCCAAGATTTTCATGGCTGCGTTCTTTTCTATAGTTTTATTTCGGTGGTGGGGTCTTCGGACCCAGTAATTGGGAAGGGGGAGGCTGGTCACACATGTATTTTCATTCATTACTCATCACCCCCATCCACCATACGAAGTTTGGTCGAAACCGGTTCAGAAATGTAAAAGTTTTTTCTGTGGATAGACAGACAGACATTCTGTGAATTATAGTAAGACTAGCAAAAATACCCGTCCTACTGGCGGGACATTCTCTAAGCAAGTTAGAGTTTAACATTTGCAATTAGCTCACGAATCACTTAAATTTTAAATGCAGCTTCACAGATTTTACTTGAAGCTCACGAAGCAGTTAAATTTTAAGTACAACTTGTCACATTTTTTTTTACTTATCATGGCTTCCGATGCGTAAATAAAATTTTTGATGGCTACATTTTTTTCTAAATTTAATCACCAATTTGATTTTCTTCATTATTATTATTATTATTATTATTACGGGCGGCATTGTGAAGCTCAGGATTTTCATGACTGCGTTCTTTTCTATAGTTTTAATGACCAAATAATTGAACCGGCAGTAATTGGGGGGCGGTCAATTATTTGGTCAATAAAACTATAGTCATGAAAATCTTAATAAGCTTCACAACTCTTGACTTGTCTGCGGACAGACAGACAGATTTTTGGTGAATTATAGACAGGAGTAGTAATTATTATTATAATTATTATTATTATTATTGTTACTATATATATATATATATATATATATATATTACTGAACTTTATGATAACGCCGCTTCTAGTTGATACCTAGCTCTGTCTAGTCTTCAACCACCTTATAGGATGATTTAATACTTCACAAGCTAAACATACTGTACAATAAAGGGCCACGAACACCAAAGCCTACCTATGTTTAGTAGGTACACGATCGCATTATGACATGCAAATAATTTCATACAAACGATTTTGAACAGAAAATTTTTCAGCTAGTGAAACCGTAACATCACTCTACTTCAAGCACAATAGACAAAAGACTCAAAGTAGCGCCCACAAAATCAACCATCACCTTGCTTACAAGCAATCAAGCAATACAAAAGAACACCAGATAACTCCACAGCTTACACTATACAACACCAACATTCCACACACTCACAGGACCAAAATACTTGTGGTCACATACAACACATCATTATCTTTTGCAAACCACATTCAGGACATTAAAAACAAATGTACGTCAAGACTTAACACGCTTACGGTACTAACAGACACAAACTTTGGACACCAGCAGGAAACAACATCACTCACATACAAACAATATATTCGCTCAGCTATGGACTATGCTAGCGCTGCACATCTGCCCGTGACAATCGTTTCATCGTCTTGAGTGTTTTGCGAGATCGTCGCTTGACTGCCACAAACGTCCGCAATGAGCTGGAAAGGTCTCGAGATGTCAGTGTATCGGAGCGAACCGTTAGAAGGAGACTTATGGAAAGTGGCTTATATGCTAGGTGTCCAGCAATGGACTCGGAATTGCTCCCACACCACCGCAATGCTCGTCTTGCTTTCGCTCGTGAGCATGTCAATTGGACTATGGTCCAATGGGGACGAGTATTGTTCACGGATGAATCAAGATTTAATCTTTGAACATCCGTTGGACAGGAAAGAGTGTGGAGAAGAACAGGAGAAAAATTCGCCCCGTGCACTTTTACGGAGAGGGTTGCTTTTGGAGGCTCAGTCATGGTCTGGGGTGGTATCACTTCAAACTCGCGAACAGAGCTCGTCGTTGTTGGTGGTGGGTCATTGACGTCCGCATGATACGTGGAAGAGATCTTGCTGGAGCATATGGTCCCTTTTGCTCTTTTCGTTGGCAAAGACTTACTTCTACAGCATGATAACGCTAGACCCCATGCGGCAAGAGCCATTAGCGATTTCTTTGACGAAGCTGGAAATCGTCGAATCGAGTGGCCTTCCTGAAGTCCGGACCTGAACCCTATAGAACATCTCTGGGACACGATGGGACGGCGTTTTAGAGCTCGTCTAATAGCCTCTAACACTCTACAGGAGCTACAACAAGCTTTAACTGAAGAGTGGGAGGGAATCCCACAGGATGTGATCGCCGATCTCATTCATGGGATGAATCGACGAATGGCTGCAGTCATTCAAGCTAGGGGAGGCAACACCTCTTATTAACCCTGGATCACAAGTTGTTGGTTTTTTTTTTTTGTTTTATTGTAATTTTTTTTTTTTGTCGAAATCTTTTTTTTTAGTTAACATTTTTTGTACAGTATTTTTTGTTAATAAATTGTATTAAGCAGGTGGTTGAAGATTTTTGAATGTCTCATAGACTAAATTTTCGAATTTTAAACTTTTATAAACAGAAGCTTGCCCACTTTTTTGCTTTTCGCAATATTCCAAGTGGTCCGATTTTTCTGCCGCTCAGTATATATACATATATATTATATTAGTGGTGAACCGGATATCCACATCCGCATCATTTTTAACATCCGCATCCGCACTTCTGACTGCGGATGTTATGCGAATATTACCTCTAATAAATTATGCAATTTACAATTAAATTAGCTTATAAAGTAGCTTATAAGGCCCAGTCATGCACATTTCATGTAAAGTATTAATTATTAATGAACAAACAAATATATAAAGCTCAAAATATAAATACCTGGTAACAGAAAATTGAATGAAACTCGTTTCAGTGAATTTTCTGTGGCTGAAACTCTTGAGAAAGTTATTTTTATCATAATGAAAACATTAATATTAATTTTAATTCTTATGCATTGCCTGCCATAATAGTAATATCACGAAATTTGAAAAATTATGTCATATATTCATAATTCTATATTATATTGATAGATTAACTAAATATACGCATCCGCGGATATTGAAATTAAAGATCCGCATCCGCATCCGCAGATGTTGAAAAACTGACATCCGGTCCACCACATATATATATATATATATATATATATATTTTAATCTGCATGTAGAGTCTCGCAAGACGTTTATTCATTATCTAAATGGGGCCACAACGCACTCTTCGTTTAAATGACAACCTAGCACTTAAAAATCGAAAAATGGGGCCAGTGCCTTTACGCTTGTTGCAAACAAAGGTATATAAAGAGAACTGCATGCAAGCAGTTCATTTGCATGCGAAGGAATACTAAACAGTATTTTTGTTCGTGTGGTCGTACGGGGAACCGTTCTGTCATTCGCATAATAAGCGATTATTACATTTACAAAACTACAAAACAATTTATTATTGAGTTTTAATCAGATTGAAAAAGAATTGATCGAAAGAAAATAAAATTGTCGTGCAGATACGCGAGGATTATCGTTCCTTCTACCCAACCCCAACGTCACCTCCCCCGATCCCCCGGGCCTCTTCGCGAGACGCACTAAGAATTGAGTAATGGCGGGCTACGAACGCAATGCAGAGAATTAAGAGCGAAGACGAAGATAGTCTGCGGGGCCAAGACGCGTGTTGCAAGCACCCAGGGAATGGAATTTTCTCTCGTAAAAACAACCCTTAGAGAAACAAGGCGGGAACTCCCAAAAATATGTTCCTACTGCCGTGCCTTTAAGCGTCTGCGTAGTAATCCTATCTCTATATAAACTACAGTCTCCGAATAGGAGAATATATGGGCTATATCGTAGGTCGAAAAAATGCACAAGTACGTAACAGTATTTGAAAACGAACGTCGCTAACTCGCTTCCATAATTTATGGTATACTGTATGCAATTACATAGTATTTTACGATAACACCCTCAAAATATTTTTCCGTAATGGTTGTTAACAGTTTAAATTTAGAGATTATGTAATTTTTCTTTGCAGCAGTATTTACTTAGTGAAGTATCTGAGCATGTGTGTGTGTGTGTGAGTGTGTGTGTGTGTGTGTGTGTGTGAACAATCCTTTATTTATAAAATAAATATTACAATTTTACAATTTTTGTTGTTACAGTAATTTTAACATAAAATAAGTAATTGTCAATTGAACTCTTTTATTTTATTTAATTTGGCCCTTAAGTTTTTGGCTCTACTGGGCTTTAGATTAATTAAAGCTAAAACATCACTTCATAGGTAGTTATGATTAACTATACTAAGACGTCGTGTGTGTGTGTGTGTGTGTGTGTGTGTGTGTGTGTGTGTGTTACATAAACGGATTAATAGATGAAAATTAGACAATGCATTTACATCACTGTAAAGTCATTAGAGCCATTGTGAAAATATTAATTTTTTTTTTATTTATTTATATTTATAAATTTATTCACGAAATAACTATTACAATATTACAATGTCTGTTATGTTACAATAATAATGTCAACTGGACTATTTATTTTATATAATTCTGTCCTTAATCTTTAGGCTTTACTCGGCTCTCAGATTAATTAGAGATAAAACATAATACGATACTATATAAGTCACCTTTAAATTATGATTAATATACAAACGAACTAACAGTGGAAATACACTATATATTAATCTTAAGTTATTGTTATTATAGCTATGAAACAAATAGAAAGTCATTATTAGATACGATACCAACTGGAGTTTCTCAACAGGGATCCCGGGATTCCGGGCAGAAAATGATAACCTTAAATCCAGGGACAGGCGCAGCCAATCCTGGGATTTCCCTGGTTTTACGAAGCTTTACGTTAATTTACTACTGTATCTAGAAAATACAAATATAAAGACTAGGGATGTACCAGTATCGCTTTTTAGCCGATAACCGATACCGATAATTAAAAAAGTATCGGTCGATAACCGATACCGATATCCAGCACGCCCTCAGATCGCAACTTCCTGAGTACAGTTTTAATAAATAAGCTTTTTACTTATAGCTAATAGTTTTAGTAGGTAATATAATCTATGAGTTATGATTTAAAGGGAATTTCCATGGGCCCTTAACAAATTTTTGGGACATTTTGTAAACTTTTTTCTAAATTTTTAGCAGCCTACTATACATATTCCATATATTCAAGTATGAAATTTTTTTTTTTTTGTACAGTATCATAACATTGCATTTGCTAGAAATCGGCTCTCTCCTGAACATACAGAGCAGCTACTAATTTTACACGAGAACTTAACCCTTGTGAAAAAATAACGAGTTATGTGAAATGATAAAACAATAAAATATTGGAAATTTCATCCTATAAATAGTCTTTTATTCATAATTTTGGAGAAATCATACTTTTGAAATATCGGCCGATACCGATATCACCGATACCGATATATCGGTACATTCCTAATAAAGACTATGATTACAAATTCATAATAGCACGAATCACGTTGCGTTGTACAACTTGAATAGTGCCTATAATATACCCTGTGTGATGTGCGTGTGTAATATGACTGGTATTTTTGATGAGTGACTCAGAGTTTCGCAGCAACGGAAAAACAAACAAAATTTGAATATAATTTTCGATGTTTTGATAATAGTCTGAGAGAGCATTTTCAGCTGCCGGACTCTTTATAACCAAGATGCGAACGCGACTTAATGATCGCAGTAATGATTGTCTTTGGTTTCTAGCACTTTGAAAATAAGAAAGATTAGTATTGTACTTGAGATGATAACTCACTCATGATGTTTGTTTTGTTATCGTTTTTTCTCATTTGTTTTGCAAACGATTGTTTATTTTTACTCACTCATGATGTTTGTTTTGTTATCGTTTTTTCTCATTTGTTTTGCAAACGATTTTTTATTTTTAAACTCAATATTTAACTTCCGAATATTTAACTTATAAGAAAAAAGATATTATATATATAAATTATTTAACGAAAAATTTAACTTCTTGCTTTTTTTTTTTTTTGTGAAAAAGAAAATTTAGATTTTTATCTGTGGAAGTACTTTTTAAATGAAATTCTACTGAAACTGTTTTATTTTCATAGCTAATTAGAGTAGCTAACATCACATATTGGGATTTATCGTTATTTGTCCATAGAGACGTATTTACAATAAACTGGGAAATCCCGGTATCCCGGGACAATGGCCGATTTTGCCCCGGGGGGAAACCGGGATAGTAAAAACCCCTGAAAACGGGAAACCCTAATACCAACACAGCGCAAAGAATTATAATTGGATACGAGAAGTGAACAAGTAATACAGTAATCCTAGGTCAGACACGAGAAATAAACAAATACTCGCATGTACAGAATGTCCACAATGTCTTGTCACCCCAGCAAAATAACTGATTTTCGTTTTTCTTTCAGTCATTTGAAATGTGATAGCAGCAACTATACGATTGAACAACGCATATTGGCTAGTACCTGTGTTCATGAGCGACCACGTAATGGCAAAACCATTGAAAATATTCGTGCAGACTTCCAGGACCGATTCATCAATCGCGCAGCTCCTTTTTGGAGGAGCTGCACGATTGAATCGGTCTGAAAGAAATGAGTTTGAAAAAAAATGAAAATCAGTTAGTATTTTGCTGGGGTGACAAGACATTGTGGACATCCGTTTGAAACATATTTGAAATCACTCCATAGTTTTAGTTCAATGAAAATGGGTAATTTCTGAGATGAAGACAATCTAAATTGAAGAATTACGTGCTTTGATCTATTTCTAGTCTGATATGAGTGAATTTCTTGATGAGTTAAAAAATATTTATTTATCCATTGGAAGTTAATTTATTTTGTGCTTACACCCGTAAATGAAAATAAAATGTACCAGTCTGATTACGCCTTTGATCTGTAATAGTTTTAGCTCTTTAAAAAATGCACTTCAATGACTCAGAGTCATGGGCGCTCACCACTAGCCTACGAAAGGATAAAAGTTAGCACAACTTGACGAATATTTCATCACCGAAGAGAAACACGAGCGCTTTCAAGCCTAGATGCTTTTTTCTTTTTGGCATATGCAAGGAGCGCATTGTGCTCATGTAGTGGTTAGCATAATCCATCGGCCCCGGATTCAATTCCCGAAGACGGCAGGCGGCGCGCAGCTCATCTTTCGATATAATAAAATTGGTTGGTAGATAAATGGATACCCTAAGTAGCCTAGTGGTTAGAACGCTGAGTTGCTGATCGAGAGATCGTGAGATCCGAGTCCGGGAGAGGACTGTACTTTTTGACCACCCGCGGTGGGTTGTGGTTCGGATTCCTCGTTAAGCTGTAGATCTAAAGTGAAATAATAAGCTTCACTTTCGTCAGAATAAACAATTCGGGTGGAAGTAAAACCAACGTTACCAATGTATATGGACACACACACACACACACACACACACACACACACTCGTTATCACATTTTCTAAAATTCAATGAACGTCAGTTATTTTTATGGGAACTAATAGATTAAAAAAAAGAAGAGATATCAGCAAATGGACCTAAAACCTTAATCGGGTAAAACAGTTCAGAATAACGTCAATGAAATCTTCAATGATTTTATCGAATGGCCAAACTGTGTTCGGTTTTCTGTATAATTTTTTTTTCATTATCGTGGATTTTGATTTATTATTTTTTTTTTACTATTAATAATGCATTGTAATAATGTTGTAACAGATTATTTATTTATAAACAAATACTGGAACACGAGTTCACAAAACGCACTCAGGTGGTGTAGTGGTTAGCGTCGCTGACTACGAAACTATCGGCCCCGGGTTCGAGACCCGACGGCAGCCGGCGCGCAGCAAAACCCAGCTGTTCATCCTTCCACACAATAAAGAAAGTGGTTGGTAGATAAATGGGTACCCTAGGTGGCCTAGTGGTTAAGACGCTGGGCTGCTGATGGGGCGTGGTTCGGATTCCACGTTAAACTGTAGGTCTAAGGTGAAGTGAAAAGCTTGACCTTCGTCAGAATGAACAATTCGGGCGGAAGCTAACCAAAGGTTATGTGTAAAATTGTCAATTCCTGTTCGTCTCTTTAGATTAGTGGTTCCCAACCTCGGGTCGCGGGGCTCCTCAAGCAGGGTCGCGAAGGATCACTATATTCACTATTTCTTAATTCAATTTATATTTATATACATGTTTAAACTTTATCACAACCCTGATGGTCGGAAGGTCACGTTGGTGGTCAATTTAGGGTCGCAGCAGAAAAAGGTTGGGAACCACTGTTGGAAACGTTTCGGAGCTCTACTGACATCGTTATCGTCGACGAATCATTTTGATCGGCATACTCTAAATTAAATGAGTTAAACCTAACCTAACATGGCTTGATCTAACTTAACCTACGAGGGAAGTATCTTGGTTTTATTGGTCATTTGGATAATCGCCCAACGTTTTGTCGTTTCAAAAAACAACTTTTTAGTTACTAAAGAATATCATTATTTTCCTCCATTTCAACCATTTTTTTTTTTTTTTTGCTGTCACTAAGACTTAACAGCATTAGAGATGACAAGATCACACCGCTTTTTGACATTAACGCCCCACAACTTCGCTTTCATCTACTAGACAAACGTGAAGAGTCCTTTAACGAACCTCGTAAACTTATTATTGTTCAAAGCGAGACGACGATTCTTAATGACTATTTTAATCCTATAATATAATTTACATATGAATTGCAGAGAACGCTAAAATAACTGAATTTTAGCTTATACGTTGAGGATTACGGGAACTGAATTATTTTAGTAGTACTTTCTTATAGTCAAGGCTAGTTTTAGACAGGGGCCGTAGGCGCACTGCACCCGACCCCGCGCTTGGGCTGGCCCGCTGGCAACATTAAGAGATCGCATGATACAGACAGCATTGCGGCCTATGTGGGAACTAAACCCCACTTTCCATTGTATATAAATTAACTGGTGCCGCCACTGCTTACAGTACACTTATTATTATTATTATTATATAAAAAGATTATATTCTAGGTCTGTGTATGGCCTCCAATATCCCCCATTAGGCACAGATTCGCCTTCTCAAAGCGAACATCAAGGAAAATCTATGGAACTATATTCTTCCTCAATGGTTTCTAAAGATAAAATAATGTACAGTTGTTGTACGAATATGTGAAAAGATGTCTCGCATACATTCTTGTAAAATTTTCGGAAACAATTTTTATGGTACGATAGTCATATATATATATATATATATATACACTCGTAAACCTAAACAGTAAGACTATTTGTTATTCTAACTTCGAATGAAAAGCTGGAAAATAATAGTCCTATTATTTAACTGAGAAACATATAATATGAAGATAGGAAATCTTTAGTGACAATATTTAATTCTGATAAAGGAAAAGTCTTATTCTTGAAACGAGAGGGAAGGAAAGAAATGTCAAATACTAAATCTTAAGCGGGACAATAGACAAGATACGCGAAGTACATCTTGCGAGAAAAGAGCCTTAATATAGACATCTCTGACAACACAAAAGAAATCCACTGAAATAACTCGCCCTCAAACGAATATTCATATTCGAGCTATATGGGAGGATGGTGTGCTGCAAAATTTTGTTGTTTGTGTGCAAATAGTTAATGAGCTGAAGGACACCACTTAAAGCGTGTTTTGCACAAGAGGACTAATTCCCCATGTGAAGAGAAGGTACAGTAAAAGTTTAATGGTTTTATTTCAGCTAATAAAAAAAATACAAACCTTTTAAAATGTCACATGTTTAAAAGAATCACCCTATATATATATATATATATATATATATATATATATATATATATATATATAATATATATATATATATATATATATATATATATATAAAATATAAAGATTATACGAACACTGTTTATTATAAGTATATGAAGTCTATAAATATTGAGTACCTTGAAATTGTGAGCAGGAAATTAATGGTTATAGAGAAATAACACTGGCCAACAAGTATTTTTCATCAGATATAATTATGGGTGGGTTAGATAGCTGTTGGGACGCTGATTCGCTGGGAACTCGGCTCGCTTGGATGCCTCACAGCGCGCTTTAGCCTTGAGAACCTTGCGCGCTACTGCAATAAGAAGAATAATGAATAATAATAATAAGAAGAATAAGAAGAAGAAGAAGGATAATAATAATAAGAATAATAATGAATAATAATAATAAGAAGAAGAAGGGATCGTCATTGGTACGTTGGTTAGGTTAGGTTACGTCAGGTTAAGTCATGTTATTATGTGAGGTTAGTGTAGGTCAAGAAAAGTTATATTATGTGAGGTTAGGATAGGTCAAGTTATGTTATATTGACATACGGATTAAGGGGATCAAGACAAGTATATTATGAGAGGTTTGGTTAAGTCAGGTTTTATTATGTTAAGTTCGGTTAGATCGAACTATGTTATGGTAAGAGAATGTCAATCAAAGCGACGTGTCGTGAAGTTTGCTGTAGGTTCATTCTGTTTTGAGAATGAAGGAGGACTCCAACACGCTTCGCTGGGACGTATCAAACCTCCAAATCAATCTCATTTCCAAGAACTGCTTTTGTGTGGGTTTACGTATGAAGAAATTCCAAAAGCATTTCCACAACAGGAGCAAATCATCAGAAATAACGTCGCAGATATTGGATCTTGGCGAAACGTAATCATTTTCTGTTTGCAACAAACAATGTTTTGTAGAAGCAAAAAGGAAAGGCATGTTTATCTGGGAAGCTCCCAAATAAAACACACGGTTAATATTATTTCACCCTATAATTCCTCTTCACACACACACACATATATCGGGTGGCCACAAAAAAACTTTACTTAATTCAAAGTTTAATAACTGCAACAATTCAAAACTTATGCGATTAAGCTTTGGCACACATTAACAGATGGTTATAATCTATAATTGCTGGAATTTTCAAATATGTAGGTTCTATAGTTTTGTTACAGTGAACAATTTAAAAGCATATGTCTAAAAATAGCATGCCGAAGAAAATGAATTTGAACTTAACAAAATTTACTTAACCAAATGGTCAATGTGACCACCTCCCTGTTGGTAAACTGCCCTCAATCGCTTCTTCCACGAGGAGATGCACTTTCGAACCTCATCTAAGGTGATATCCTCCCATGCTCTACTGATTTTCTCCTTAAGTTCATCTTCGGTGAATTTGTCTTTCTGGCTGCCGTAAACCTTCACCATGAGGGAATCCCATACTGAATAGTCCATCAGATTACAGTCGGGAGACTGAGGCGGCCATTCATCCTTTTTGATGAAATTAGGGGTCTCTTGCTCTAGATGATTTTGGGTCGCTCGGCTTGTATGGGCGGGTGCCCCATCTTGCTGGAAAATGTAGGCCTCATCAGGATACAGCTGACGACAATCAGGAAGTAACCCATTATCTAACAGGTTGATGTAGCGCTCAGAGTTAACTTTAGTTTCGTTTGTGGCAATAAAATGAATTCGTGTTTTCCCCTTCCATGAAATTCCCGCCGATACCATTACTTTTCTGCTGAATCGTGAGGTTTCATGATAAAGCCTGGAGGGAGGAATGTCCTTTTTCCTTGAACCATAAACCCTGTCATTTTGCCTGTTTTTGGCCACCTCCAACGTGAAATCCTTTTCGTCTGTAAACACAACTTTTTGCACGTCTTCAGCTGAGTAGCGTTCATATAGGGATTTACAGCGGGTCTTTCTACGCTGTCTTACATTCTGATCACGCCGAGAAACTCGAATCTGTCTCTGGGAGCGATGAGTTCCTGGTGTATTCTCCTGGGATTGAATCAGTTCCTCCACGGCAGCCTTATTTTCTTCTGTTGAAACACTTTTGGGCTTGCCGCTGCCGGGTTTTCTAGCTGTTGATCCAGTATCCTTTATCTTTCTTATTAAGTTATAAACACTTTGACGAGTCCAGTTCTTTGCGGGGAATTCTCGGACAATCCTATTTCCATTCCAACCTTTTTGCTTGACACATGCTTCTATGATGGCTTTATCACTTTTACTTAACGTCATGCTGGCGGGGTTTTAGCGGAAAAATAAAAGAAAGCAAATTCACATTAGGTTTAGCCTACGCCAGCGCGCGTGTCATACTACGCTACATTAGGTTTAGCCTACGCTAGCGCACGTACGTGTCAGATGCACACCAGGCATGCTATTTTTAGACATATGCTTTTAAATTGTTCACTGTAACAAAACTATAGAACCTACATATTTGAAAATTCCAGCAATTATAGATTATATGCATCTGTTAATGTGTGCAAAATCTCAATCGCATAAGTTTTGAATTGTTGCAGTTATTAACTTTCAATTAAGTAAAGTTTTTTTGTGGCCACCCGATATATATATATATATATATATATATATATATATATATATATATATATAATATATGGGATGAATTTCACAATTAAACACGTGAAATGAATGAATGATGCAAACCCACAAGGAAAAAGAAAAACGATTCCAAGGCCTTTCGTGTATGCAGAGCTACACCTCGTCAGGGAATCACCTCCCTGACGAGGTGTAGCTCTGAATACACGAAAGGCCTTGGAAGTTTTTCTTTTTCCTTGTGGGTTTGCATCATATATATATATATACACACACGAGGGCCACTCAATATATTTTGCCCACCTTTTTTTTTTTCTTTCCAAGTTTCCTTGTAAGCTCCAGAAATTTTGTACACAAGTAGTTACATACCTTTTTTACAAGTTTTTATTTTTCCACATAGTCTCCATCCTTTTCTACGGCTTTCCTCCAGCTCGAAACAAGGGCCTTTATTCCTTGCTGGTAAAAGTCCGCTGGGTTCCGCTCGAACCACCTCTTAACCTCCTCAACAACTTTATCGTCACTCTGAAACTTTCTTCCACGAATAGCATCCTTCATTGGCCCAAACAAATGGAAGTCTGAAGCTGCACATCCGAGCTGTATGGAGGGTGGGGTAACACAGTCAAGCGCATTTTTGTGATGGCCACTCTTGTTTGCAAACTGTTGTGTGGTATTGCGTTATCGTGCAAAAGAAGGACGTCTTCCAGTTTTCTCTCCGGTCGAATTCGCTTTATACGTCTCCGGAGTCTCTGTAGGGTAGCAATATATGCCTCCGAGTTGATTGTTTGTCCTTTCTTCATAATGTCCACCAGAATCACCCTTTCATGTCCCAGAAGATGTTGGCCATAAACTTTCCTGCAGAGGGAGCCATTTGAACTTTTTCTTGCGTGGGGAGTCTGCGTGATGCCACTCCATGGATTGGCGTTTTGTTTCAGGTTCAAAGTGGTGTACCCAAGTCTCATCCTCAGTCACAATTCGTGAAAGGAAGTCATCCCCTTCTGTCTCGTATCGAACCAACGACTCAGAAGCAATTTCTTTTCTTTGGGCTTTGTGATCTTCAGTCAGTTCGCGAGGAACAAATGAACACACTTTTGAGTATCCCAGTTGCTGAATTATCGTATTCACACTTCCTTCACTAATTCCTAGCTCCAGTGAAAGCTCCTTTATGTGACGCGCCGATTTGATCGAATGATGCTGTTAGCACGTTGCGCAGTGTGAGATGTCACAGCCGATGCCGGGCGATCGCTGCGTGGCTCATCATCGAGGCTGGCTCTCCCTCTCTCCGACGATCTCACACGTTTAGACCAGCGTTCAACTGTGCTTCGATCAACAGCATCATCTCCGTAAACGTTTTGTAGATGTTTGTGAATATTTCCAACTGTTTCCTTCTCTGCGGTTAAGAACTCGACAACAGCTCTGTTTACGACGCACATCACTATCAGACGCCATTTTCGAAACTGCGTTAATCATCGGTTTTATACAAGGGCGTTTAAAAGCGGTTTTATACAAGGAGGGGAGGTCCAAACTGGAAAAATCCGGTTATGTAAAGCGCAGAAAGTTGAAACGTGCGGCCCAAAAGACATTTCAGCCCCATGGCCTATTATTTAGCTAAGAAAAAAGGGTGGGGCAAAATATATTGAGTGCTCCTAGTATACGAGTATATACTTGAATACCCGTCGCGTCTTGTGCAACACAAGCCCCCCGAAACACAATCTAGGGGGTAAATGGGAAGGGCGGGTGTGTTACTAAATCCTTTCCTAGTTCTCCCTTAATGTGTATACTAAATTTGATGCAAATTACACTAACCGCAGTTTAGGCGTATAAACGAATATAGCGCATCATCAGACATCATCATCGTTATCATCCCCTATATACAGGGGCGGATTAACTGTACTTGGGGTCTGAGGCTAATTTTATTTTGGGGACCCTCTGTTATAGATTTTTATTAACAATACATGTACAGTACATAGTACATTTACACGAATTATATGTACGGTGCTTAGGCTAATTGAGAAACAAACTTAAAAGAACCTTAACACAGTGTATTTTGCCGTTTGCTAAAACAAAACAGTAATAAGCAAACTTTACTTTAGGGCCTATAAAACATAAAATAAAACGGCGAATTTGTCAGTTTGTGTACTCTGTCATATTTAATGAAAGAAGTTTGCGAAATCTCGAATTATATCATCGAAACTCAGTTGATTGGGGCCCCCCTCAAAAATGGGAGGCCTGAGGCTTCAGCCTCAATTGCCTGAAAGATAGCCTGCCACTACCCATTTAAACTCGTATATATATTATATATATATATATACAGTATATATATATATATATATATATATATATGAAAATGAAAATGAAAAGGTTAATTGGCAGACAATAGTCCATATGACAAATATTATTAATACAATGACAGTTCACATACTAAGAATAAAAATATATAAAATTGATTATAAATAATACAGTAATGTCGAAGTTAAGTGGACCAAGAAGTCCATAGCTTAGAGGATAAACGGCAGGACTCATGGATAGCTTCGAATCGGGTTGGTTCAGTTTTTAATTCTTTGCATTAGACTGTATTGAGCACGTCTTGTTACCTCCGGGAAGCTCGGGACATTGCGGGTAGCAAACATTTGCGAAGCTGAGCATCTCGGGGGTAATTTATGTAAGAGTCTAAAAGACCTGTTGTACAGCAAATTTAGGGTTCTGCCAGAATCTTTTTTATAATTCACCCAGAGTTGCTGTCCGTATATATTACTGCAGAAAGTACGAAAGAGAGTGTCTTTAGCTTCACTTGTACAGAACCGAAAGTTCCTTATAGTCATATTCGCTTTAGCACAAAGGCTTCGAGATTGTTTTTTATATCGGAGTCATCACTCAAGGAACTGGTGATAGTTTGACCCAAATACTTAAACTCTTGTACGTCCTCAATTACTTCACCTCTCATTTTAAACCTAATGTCAGCTGGCTGATTATAGCTTTTAGGATGAAACTGCATAACCTTAGTTTTTGTAACATTAAAAAGAATATCATGTTTCTGCGAATACACTTTGCAGACTTTTAGTAGCTGATCCAGACCTTTAACAGAGGGACTTATTAACACCATATCATCGGCATAAACTAAGTTATTTATCCTTGTGTTATCTTTACAGCATCCCACTGTTGCCTCATTAAGTGAAGCAATTAATCCGTCAATATACACACTAAACAGCATTGAGGAGAGCAAGGAGCCTTGTCTCACCCCGCAAGAGGAGCCAAAACATTCGGATAGCACATTGCCCTACCTAACAGTAAAAGATTGGTGGAAATACCAAAAATTTCAATAAATTTAATATGTACATGGGAACCTTCTCGTCTTCTAGTCTTTTAAATAAAATATTGTGGTTTACTCTATCATATGCCTTACTTATATCTACGAAACAGCTAGAAATAGTTGAATTACTGTCAATGTATTTAGATATTGTTCCTTTAAGTACATAGATACACAGGTCAGTTGAGTGGGACCTTTAAAAGTCAAACTGATTGAGAGATGTCCATAGGTAATCATTTAATCGGAGGAACCAGAGTTTTTCTAGTAGTTTCGAGAAGCAGGAAGAGACAGCAATAGGCCTGTAATTATTGCTGGACAGAATGTCTCCATAGTTATTTCTGATCAGGGGCAAAATATATACCCTCATGAACTCTGCAGGGATATGGCTATGAGCAGGCATGGCTGATAAGAGCAATGATATATGCAGACATACTACGTCATTGGCATATTTTAAGTGCTCATTCGATAGGTCATCTAGGCCCTGACGCAGAACCAGTCTTCAATTTTTTAATTAACCTCCTTACTTCAGGAAATGATATTAAAGTATTTTCCCTTGTCCCTCCCACAGGCGTTTCGCTGCAATCTATCTTAAGATTATCCCTACTCACACTGTTAAGAATGTTAGAGTAGTGGTTTTTCCACAGCTTTGCAATTCATCCTCCCCCGACACCCCATCGATTGTCGGAGGGAGGACACTTTTGACACCCGTTTGATTTTTAACAAATTTCCAAAATTTGTTATTATCGTTATTTATGCGAGCTTCACAGGCTTTTGATACTCAAATAGACTCTTCTTTCTGTTTACATCGCCTTATGGCCGCCTTATACTGACCCCTACTTCTACACATATTCATGTATACTGGTCCTAATCTGAGTCTACCATGAATGCACCACAAATCATAGGCATCTTTCGATTCCCTCTTCAGGGGGCCAATAAAATCATTCTATCCAGGAATAATAATCTTAGTATGATAGTTGTAAGATTTAATCAGGGGCTTCCTGCTTCTCTTAACAGGGATACTGTCTTACTATAATACCTCTCTATGAGTTTGCAGTGAGAATCATTTGAGCAAGGATAATTATAGGCTAGATGCAAAATTTCTAAGTTTTAAAGAGGTGAACTGTTCTGTCTTTATATTCTATTCTCTGTTGCATATTAACATTAGACCAATCGACGCGATTATTCTTACCTATTGAATTCTTGCTATGTCGTGTTGCGCATAAATTGGTAAAGTTAATTAATAGTTCTAATGGTCTATGTTCAGAGAGAAGGAATTCATGCAGAATATGAACTCTAACAATTCGATCCTTTAGATCAGGGGTTCCCAAACTGTGTTCCGCGGAACACTTCTCACGGTATACAAGTGTTCCGCGGAACACCAATTTGGTAACCCCTACTTTAGATTATTACTAGTAAGACAATGATCAATCCACCTAGTGGTACCACTCATATCACTAACGTATGTAAAATTACCGTTGGTTAACCCTAATACATCTACAGCACTTATACTTAATTTGGCCGACTCGCACATGCTACCCAATTCTACAAACAATTCCGAGTTCACATGCGCGTTAAAGTCCCCCATTATTATACAGTGAGAATATTTGGGGTTATCTGATAATGACTTAATTTTATACAGCAAATCAATGTATTCATCTAGATTACTGCCGTTGTTGTATGGTAAATAGCAGTTTACAATTTATATGCAATCATTGTTCACTTGTAATTCAATGCCTAGCATCCTTACATTATCGCTTGATAAAAATTTTATATGTTTTGACAAATTTTTCCTTATTAAGAAAGCAACACCACCAAAAAGCCTACCGTACATTAATTCATCTGACAAGTCTACTGCTGATGACGCATGGTACATAAAGTCATCATGGATGGTAGAGAGGAATTTTAGCTCTTGCTTAGGTAGCCAGTGCTCTTGCAGGAGTATCAAATCTGCAATGTCACAGATTTTATGAACATCTACAATTGAATTCCTCACTGACCTTACGTTATACAAGACTATTTTCAGCAAGTTATCCGCCATGACTGAAAAACTTATTAATCTGATTACACTGGCCAACAAAATGAAACTTTTTTTTCTCATCACAAACATGATCACACTTTTCTTAATGCATTTTTCGCGCTGATTCCGAATCTGGTTTTATTTTCTTTCTAGCACGTATAGTTATATAGATACACTGGTTTTGATATTTTAAGTTTTTGATATTGCTATAAGAAAATTTATGGATGTATAGATCACACTTAGGAATACTAAACAACAAATACATCATATACCTTATTCAATGTACTTATAAATAAAGAATATATACATTATTTTATTAAAAGCGCTGTGAGTGTGATTTCCTTTTGTAAATTTGGCCTGGATTGTCACGATACAGCATCCAACAATGGTCCGCCATCATGCTTTCATTCCAATATCCTTGGTAGCGCTTCTCCATCATCTGAATATCTTGATGGAAGCGCTCTCCTTGCTCGTCACTCACTGCACCAAGGTTTTCAGGAAAGAAATCTAAGTGGGAATGCAGGAAGTGAATTTTTAACGACATTCGACACTCCATTTCTTTGAAGGCATCAAGGAGGTTCTTGACTCCATCCTTATACGCAGGTGACTTGTTGCTTCCAAGAAAGTTTTCACATATCCATTTGAACGCCAGCCAAACCTTCAATTCCAGCGGACTTAGGACTTTTTCAAATTCAGTGTCATTCAAAACCTCTCTTATTTGTGGCCCAACAAAAATTCCTTCCTTCAATTTTGCTGCAGTAACCTTCGGAAATTTCCTTGAAAGGTATTGGAACCCTTCAGAATTGACTTTACCCATTGCTTTAACAAAATTCTTCATTAAACCAAGTTTAATGTGAAGAGGTGGCAGATAGATCTTTTGGGGATCCACTAAAGGGACAGACTGGACATTGCTTATCCCTGGGACATATGTATACCTAAGTGGCCAGTCACTTTTGGTGTAATGTTCTATAGTGGCGCGACTGTCCCACAGGCAAAGGAAACAACAAAATTTTGTGAATCCTGACTGCATACCCATAAGCATTCCTATAACTTTTAGATCTCCACAAACATTCCATTGATGACTGTCGTATTTGATTGCCTTAAGTAGTATATCCATATTGTCATATGTCTCTTTAGATGGACGGAATGGGCAATGGGGATGGATGGCATTATATTACCATTATGCAAAAGAACTGCTTTCAGGCTTCTCTGCGACGAATCAAAAAGAGGCGCCACTCAGATGCACATACGTCTGAGATATGGCTGTAAATAGTCCATTGATGTCATGGCAATAACAGAGAGGACCGTCTACTGAAAAGAATGCTGTTAATTCAAAATTCCGCTTTCGGTAGTAACTAATACGAACATTGTTCTCAAGTAAATTGTTCTCCTTTAGTCTTGAGGCGAGAAGCTCTGATTTCTCTTTAGAGAGCGATAAGTCTCTAACAAGATCATTCAACTGTCCTTGGGTTAACTTTTTAGGCTCTAAATGTCTACCTTCAAAAGTGTACTCTGGTTCTGTAGATGGTCCGGAAACGCCAGTTGCACCTTCATCACTTTCCATGTCATCTATGATAGAATCTAGCCTATCACTTGGGGGAATTGGAATGGGCAATGTTTCATCATGTTTACTGGTCTACGTGCTGAATCCAAGTTTGGATATACAATCTGGTGTTTGTTCTTGGCAGAAAACCCCATTAAGTTCACACTACAAAAATAACAGTCTTCATGATGATCTCTCGGCTCCCTCCATATCATGGGTATGGCAAATGGCATTGAAGCTTTCTTTTTGTTAAGCCAATCACGTAATCCATTTGAACAGCCAGAACAGATTTGATGTGGCGCCCATGGTTTATCTTGGTCACCTAGATGGCAACCAAAGTATAGCTTGTATATTTTCTTAAAGTCGGTTGTAATACTTCATCGCTGTGTTTTAGTTGTCAACTGGCCGCATACGAAACAGAACTTGTCGGGGTCATTCTTACATTGTCGAGGCATGTTGACTGACCTGAGCAAACTATAAATTAAAAAAAAATGTACACCAACTTGACACAAGTTCTTGGACTGGACTGATCTTTTGACACACAAAGCACGGCGTTGTTGCCTGAATCACAATGCTGCTAGACGTAAAAGCTCACACCTGAAATACATAAGATGTATAATTAAGATAATTGAAATAAATAAGATGAATAAACTAAAAAAGCACAATAAAATAAACACAATCAAATGTTGAAATATTAGTATTTTGCCTATTTAAAATGGTTAAATCTGTGTAGTTATATATATGCCTTCATCTTGAAAACTATACGTGCTAGAAAAATCTGAATGCAGTTTTGGAATCAGCGTGAAAAATGCTATCCAGCCACCACAAATTTTACTCTGATGAAAAATCTTTGTTGACCAATGTTATTATTATACACAGTACAAATTTCAGGCATTACCGTTAGGGCGCCTATTATTATGATTATTATTATTATTATTATTATTTTGCCTGTTATCAAATCTCCTGGAAAAGTGAATAAACTCCTTAACAACAATACCTTCTGGCCACTAACTCATATTGTACGGGTTGAAATGCGAATTTACACCTTTAATTATTATTTTAAATGAGTTATAATATGGAGATTTTGTGTTTAGTTTCTTAACTAACAATACCCTGTGTTCACCACAGACCTCTTCCATCATGTGTCGAATATCGCTTCCCTCGTTCGAGAGCTGAATTCGCGACACAAAGAGGGTGAGATTCTTCACCGGTGGCCTTGCCGCGCTGACAGGTTGAGGAACCCTCCTTGGAGAGCGCCTGTTAACTGTGACCCACCCGTCCTCTTACCTCAATCTCCCTGAGGCAGGGTTCGCCTGCCTGGGGGATGGGTGGCACGACCTTGAGGGGATAGGAGGCCCCTCCCCTACTCTGTGGCTTGGTGAGGGTCTGTTAGCGGTGTTTATATTCTGACGAACGCGCGTGCCCCTCCTTCGGTGGGAGGGGGGAGGAACTGGACCCCGAGCGAGGCGTTTGAGTAATCAAACGCCTCTCACCTTCAGTGGAAGGTAAGGAAGAAGGCAGTGATGCCTCGTCTCTTGGCATCGGACAGTCCCTATTCCTCATTGTGAAATCGGGAGCAGGAGTCCTTTCCTGAACGGGAAGGAGGTTGACCGCATCCCCTGCATGCTGCGTTTCTACTCCACATTCAGGGGGGTAGTTGGGGGAGGGAATTTCGTTTCCCTCACTGCCCGACGCGCTTCTTGGGGTTTTGACTTGCTGAACAACTTCCGAGTAACTGAGCTTTGGGAGGAGCGTCTCTTTCAACGCATCTAACTCTGACCGGAATTGTTCTAGCGAAATTGCATTTTTCTGATTTGACACCACGTGTTGGTGTTTCAGTTGAACTAACGATTTTTGTACTTCATTATACTGTTTGAGGAGCACCGAAACGTCTACATCACACATAGAGATTACCGGTATTCTATGGAAATTAGTAACGTAGAAGGTAATATTGTTCTCATTATCGCGGAGGGTCGACACTTTATTTATAATGTCTTTTAGGATATTCTCGTTTCTAGAATTACCTCTGCGAGTTGGGAGGGTAGCACTGAACAGCGTGTTTAACTGTCCCCTCGCATGTTCTATTTCTTCCGAATCATAGAAATCCTTACAAACAGATACGAGAAGGTCTGACCTAATATGATCTACTTTGTCAAATATAAAACATAACAAAGGATTTTCTACAAGAACACGATTTTCAGCAGACGAGCCCATTGCACCTGTATCGATGGAGGAGCAGGCTTGCGGGGGAGGTAGATGGTGGGGGTGGTTGGGGTGAAGATGGGGGGAACGCCGATAGGGGTCCCACTTCTCTTCCTTTAAATAATGGTCCAGATACCACCGGTTCGATGCTCAGACATCTTTTCACATTAATTACACAGGTCAACAAAAAAACATTTTTTTTTCGTTGCCAAGGAAATTCGTACGAATTTAGGGTATTTTGGGGTTGCTGAATTCCAAAATGAAAGTAGTTTTTCCGATTTGGCTCTAGTTCTTGAGATAATGAATACCCTCAATTAATAGGAAACGTAACCATAACGCGTGCATATGGGAAACTACCGGAACATTCTAGATGGTGAGACCGAATAAAATGCCATTATGTATTTCATGTGTTTACTTTTGTATGATTTGAGACAATTTCAATGCGATTTGTAAGTAGGCTCCGCCTGAACATTAAATGTTTTGCATTTTTACGTGTTTCAATGGGGTACCAATTATCTCATAAATTAGAGCCAATCTAGCAAAACCGATGTCATATTCGGAATCAGCACCACAAAGTTACCCCAAAATCACTCTAATATGATTGGCAATAAAATGAGTGTTGACCAGTGTTATGTAACTATTACTAGCTATGACACATAAAAGTATGTACGCGGAGTCACTGTACGATTATAACGTAATGAAACCTACATTTCCCGCAGTCAGCGTCAAAACTTTTCCTATTAAATTGAAGATTCGTAGTGTAGACGGTGGGGGTGGGCGGGAGGAAGGGAAGGGGAAGGAGATGCTAGTAGGAGTGCCCACTTCTTGTCCATTATGTGTGTGTGTGTGTGTGTGTGTGCCATCTTTAAAAAGAATAAAAAGAACCACTTGACCTAAAAGAAAAGAGAGAAGAAGCGAGAGAGAAAAAACCCAAGCTTAAAAGTTTGTTTGTCAAGTGGAAAGATGATCTTCAGTAATGGGACGAAGAGAAGTCTGAAAATGGCGGTTTCAAACCTGGCCTTTTTATTTCTCTGAATACCGCTCATTAAGGCCTACTCCGCACTACTCTTCTCCATTTCGTAAAACCCTTCGTCATACTCCTACAAAAATGACTGGATGACTGGCTATTCCACGTACCTCTTACGTGAAAAGTTCACTCCGCGTTACAGTTGAATTTATTCTGAAAAGTTGCGATCCACATATGTAAGAAATAATTTCTGTAAATCACTTCATCACGAACTTTTGAGTGTTGATGAGCAAAGAATGGAGTTTCTTAAACAATGACATTCATTAAACAGTTGTTCAAACCTTCTTGCACTTCTTTCCTTTTCCTCGAGTGAACTTAAGAAAGAATTGTTTTCTCGCGCATCTACATGACAGAGAGAGAGAGAGAGAGAGAGAGAGAGAGAGAGAGAGAGAGGCTAACAAAGAACCTAAGAGCCACTCTAGGCTAGTCCAAGAAAGAAGTAGAAAGGTTAAAAGCAGTAATGAAAAAAAGAACACTGAAAACTTACACCATACTTACACTTATGGACGTGTAAAGCTTTCACACAGGAATAGCAGTAATAGTAACGTATAGAACAGACAAGGCTCTCTCTCTCATCCACCAGTCACTGCTGACAGAAAATAGCGGTGAAAGAAGATTTATAGCAAAGTAGGAAAATGTATAATGAAGAGAAAAGCTCCAGAGTTCATTCACACCATTTACCTCGTGTACTCAGTTACGCATTAGAAGACAGTGAAAAATAAAGGATAGCATAAATACTAAACTATTAAGCTAATCTACGCCATGAATTATTTTTTAAGGATTTTTTTTTTATTTATTTGTTATATACAAGAAGTCATCATTTCGTCGTTGCATCATTTCTTCGTGGCTTGCCAAAGCCACCGTACCGAAGATTTATCATATATTGCGTCCAATTACCCAGATAATATGCATTTCTATAAAATACTTATCTGGTCTATTAACAAGGTTGGCGAGCGTATGAGCGTGTTTTCTGTAATTAGATGTTTGTTATGTGTATGTGTCTGCCAACTCTTTGAGTGTCGCGAGTATTCAACTTGAGTTTCTCACCGTGAAAAGTGTTTATGCAGCAAGCGATATACTGAGTCGTTCATACTACACGGTGTTGTGCCACCACGAGAGCAGAGAAAATCTCTTTCCGGCGAGGAATATCAGTGGAGGGTCCCTGTATCTATCCCCATGTATTTGTTTTTTATGGAGCATAAAAATGTTTCGTGGGTGATCACCCGTTGTTGCTACGACGAATTTAATAGTCTCCCACTTAGAGATGTTTATGAGGCAAGTGATCAAAAACTAAGTTGCTCGATAGTTGATAATGCTATGTGGGACACAATGCAATCAGAGGAATCTCTCTCTACATTGGGGAGGGAGGGTCTCATTGCAGGAGGAAATTTTTAAACAAACATAAAGGTGCATTGGTCCAGTGGGTAATTCCAACTAGCCAGACCTACAATTTAAGAATTCCCCATATATAATGGGGAATAATAATGCATAATATGTATAAATCTTGTAAATTTATTTATTTTTATTGCGAAATTTGATGTACAATATTTAAAAATAAAGTTCCACTATAACTAAGTGGCTCCCCTGAAGATGAGTATGACTATTCGGAGGTTTTGACTCCCAAGAGATCTCATCAAGCTTCCCATCATTCGAGAACTCCCATTGCTCTGAAACCATACTCGGCCTGCACTTCCTACTATATTTGTTGCAAAAGGGAACATCCCTACGTCTATATAAAACTAAAAAATGTAGATATTCCGTGATTTATCTAAAAAGTACTAACATTCCTATACTATAAACCCAAGTAGCGTCCCTAAAATTGAAAACATCTATTAGAAGGTTTTGATCCCATCAAGCTTCCCTTCTCTACCAATGGGGCATCATCTGAGAACTCCCAATGCTCTGAAATCAGACCCGACCAGCGTCTCCTACTACATTTATTACAAAGGGAAGAATACTACCTCTACTCTATCTTAACTAACCCTCCCTTAAGCAGCACCCTTTTAATAATGAAACAAAAAAGAAAGAAGGGGAAAGAGGAGTGGTTTCACAAAATAATTTAATTAGTTATTTGGAGGTTTGACTCCCGAGAATTCCCATCTATTAGAAACACATAAATAAAAGTAAAAAAAAAAGTCTATCATTTGAAAACTCTCAGTGCTCTGATATCAGACCCGACCAGCGCCTCCTACTACATTTGCGATCAAAAGGGAACATCACCACCCCCAACCAATTCCCCTTATAACCCCCCTTTGTAGGCTTATTCGGAGGTTTTGACTCCCGAGCGTTCTCACAATGACAACACACAGTGCTTTGTAACCATGCCAGACCAGCGCTTCCTACTACATTTACATCTTTTAAGGGAAATCCCAGCAAACACACTACGTAAATACAACGTTGTATCCTGGTCGTATACACGTGAAGTACAAGTAAACTTCTGACGTAATTTTTTGTACGTAGCATAGTCGTTGTGTGCACGTAAGGTTTTACATCCATAGCATATACGCATTACATTATTCTTTGTTACAAAATTGTAACAGAGTTACATACGGAATAATACTATTTCAAACAGGGCGCCTTTGTTGGACCAATTCTATCCTTGAGACGTTGAGACAACTTTGTATCTACGTAAAGTTTACATAATATCACAACGTTGTGAAGACGTAATTGAGACCACACAAATTTACGTTGTATCTACCTCAAAGTGCTAAAATGCAATCTTGTGACAACGTTGTACAGTATCTACATAAAATTGTTAGGTGGGTCACTGGTTCTATCTCAATAAATAAACACTATGTAATTAAAAAGTAGCCATCCTTATATACTTAATTAGCTATTCCAAGGTTTTTACTCCCGAGAATTCCCATCAAGCTTCTCGACTCTACCAGTGAGGTATCATTTGAGAACTCCCAGTGCTTTGTAACCAGACTTAATGAGCACCGCCTACTACATTTCAAACAAAGAAAATCGGCCACTTCCTACACTAACTAAGAATCACCTCCCCAATTTACCCGTTCTTTAATCCAAATTGATGCTACTAAAATACCTATCCAATCTATTCTTAAATACATTAACTGGTGTTTGCCACGACTCCCGCGGGAAGGCTATTCCACCTCTCGACTATCTTACAGGTGAACCCCCTCGCAACGTTTATTTTAAATCTTTTACCCCCTAATTTTGAAATCATTATTTCTCGTCATATTCCTCTCGTCCAAGTTAAAAAAATTCTCATATTTACGCTATAAGAACTATTTAAAATTTTGAATACCTGGATTAATTCGTCTCTTGAACGCTGAGTTTCAAACGAATACAAATTCAGTTCTTTGAGTCTATCTTCGTATGATTTACCATAAGGTTGGAATAAGCTTTGTTGCGCGGCGCTGAACCCTTTCCACCATTTCTATATTTTTCTTCATATAGACTCAGGCAGTGGTTCCCAACCTCGGGTCACAACCAAAATCAGGGTCGCGGGGGTCCTCAAGTAGGGTCACAAAGGGTCACTATATTCACTATTTCTTAATTTAATTCATATTTATATACATATTTAAATTTTATCATAAGCCTGAGGGTCGGGAGGTCCTTTTGGTGGCCAGTTTAGGGTCGCAGCAAAAAAAGGTTGGGAACCACCGATATAGAGCGACCAAAACTGTGCAGTATATTCTAGATGAGGCCTAACAAGAGATTTATTTTCGGTAGTAATAATGGTAAAACAGTATCTTTATAATTATATTCAGAATTATGAGAAATAAAACCCAATGCTCTATTAGTTTTACTGCTCGCGACTGAACATTATGTTGAGAACTTTAAATCTTTAGTAACAATGAAGAGAGACAGAGTCACTGCAGGTGAGGAATGGCATACAGGTACAGATAACGTACATGCATACATGAAAGTATGCAGCTATGTATTATACGAGTAGAAATAGCTTCTCACCACGGTATGATGGAGAACTAAATTTTTAACAGGACATAACTATAGAAATCACTAATTGAGTGTGACCATGAATAATCGAACAATCGCAAGTGTTCTTCTTTGCAAATAATATGTTAAAAAAAATAATTGGGGTAGGGAGAGAGTCTAAAAATAAGGCTGGTCTTTCTATATGGTCTTCCACCTACATTTTACTTTTCAAAAGGTAGATAATTAGATAATGAGAATGATCCAAATGACAAAACTTTGGCCATTACTAATTCTTTTTGTTTAATTTTAAATTGGTGCACAAAAGATAAAGGCACAGGTATGGAAATTTTAGTACCAAATAACAATTATACCAAAGGTGTATAAGTACAGGTATAAAAATACAAATTTAAAAAAGTTAAATATAGGTGTTGACTAACATCCCTGCTATATATATATATATATATAATATATATATACTATATATATATATATATATATATATATATATATATATCAGGTCATCCCATAAGTAATGTCGTTTTTTACGATAGATCAAGTTTAAACTAGTCCTACTCGGTTTAAGCATAAATTTTCCGAAGGCTATATCTAAGAGGAGATCTATCGTGTTTCGCTACATACTTTACAGACCTTGACCAGTGAAGACGTGTGTTTTGCTTTATGTGAAACCCTCATAAACCTGGCGGTATCAGAAGAGCATATCAGGCATATAATGCTTTACGAGTTCAAAAAAGGGAATAGTGCTACTGAAGCAACGCGAAACATTCAGGACGTTTATGGCAACGATATGCTGCATGTGAGGAAATGTCAAAGATGGTTTCAAAAGTTTAGGAATGGTGACTGCTGTTTAACAGATGCAGCACGCTCTGGACGCCCTGCTGAGTTTAATGATGACCTGCTGTCAGCTGCACTTGAAGAAGACTGCTCAACAACTGTCAAAGAATTGGCCCAGAAACTCAATTCATCCCCGTCCACCATCCACCGACATTTGCAACAACTCGGGAAAGTGCCTCAGTTAGGAAAATGGGTGCCACATGAATTGTCGGTCGACAATCTGAGGGTGCGGGTAAACATTAGCACAGCTCTTCATTCCCGTGAATCCAAGATTCGTTTTTGCACCGTTTAGTGACTGGTGATGAAAAGTGGATACTGTACCAGAATGTTAAGCGCCGTCGACAGTGGATTTGTGCCGGAGAACCAGCGACACCACAGCCAAAAACAAATCTTCACCCTCGGAAGGTGTTGCTTAGTGTTTGGTGGGATAAAGGTGGTGTAATACACTTTGAAACCTTACCACACAACCAAACAATCACCGCTCAAGTCTACTGTCAACAACTGGATCGATTGAACACTGCACTAAAAGAAAAGAGACCTTCTTTGGTTAATCGGAAAGGAATCGTGTTCTACCACGACAACGCGTCCTCATACCGCTCGGATCACTTCTGCAAAAATTGAGGAGCTTGGGTGGGAAAAACTTCCACATCCTCCATATTCTCCAGACCTTGCGCCTTCAGATTATCATCTCTTCAGGAGTCTGCAAAACTATCTTGACGAGAAACAGTATACTTCTTCAGATGACCTGCACACCAGTACGTTTTTTGCCTCAAAACCACCTGAATTTTATAATCATGGCATTGAAAAGCTTGTAGAACGTTGGCAGAGTGTCACTAATTCCGATGCAAAATATATACTAGATTAAAAAGTTTCAGTTGTTGTTTTTTTTTTGTCCTTCAAATTCCGATCTAAAAAACGACATTACTTATGGGATGACCTGATATATATATATATATATATATATATATATATATATATATATATACACGAATAATATCGTGAACAATGAGCCTAAATTGAAAGTCAATGGCTCCCTGTCATTTAACAGACGGGCACGACAATATTTCGCAATACTGCGCAGTATTGTCGCCGTATGGAATGAAACATTGACTTTGGATATCCCCTTGACTCAATTCAGTTTAAAGAGAGTAACAAATTACGTTATTAATGCTATTAGCGAATGGACACTGACGCTAATAATGTTCTCATAATTCATTTTCAGTCTTTAAATCACTTACAAAATAAATTTCTCTAAAGAAAATATAATAGTAATAATAATAATAATAATTCCCTTTTAGATTATGATCAATTATAATTATGTCAGTTACAATTCGTTTTTCAGGTGAAACTGGGTCTGGAATGCGTTCAGAAATTAATAACACACAAAAAAAAGAAAATACGTCGCCATGGTGATTCATGACGTCAAAACATTCCTTCACTAAAAAAAAAAAAACCTACAAAATATTGAAATCACATTCCTGGTCCTACGTATATTCTTTCTCTCTCTCTCTTTTTTTTATAAGAAAGGTTTTTCGCAAATAATCCTACGTAAGAATGAGCTTTAATCAATAATTCGAATATGAACAAATCATTTAAATCACCTTATCAATATTTAAATATACTATCAAAAAATATGAGAGTAATAAATACACTGAAATAAGTATTATTAATACTTTTCTATTTGATAAATGTCACGAAAAATTTTCTCAATTATTAAGTTTTATATATATATATATATATATATATATATATATATATATATATATACACATTTCAACTGCAAAGAACACGCAGTATAATTAACGTAAAGAACGACGCTTGTATAGGAGAACATTCCGCGCAAGAATCTTGCGCGGAATGTTCTCCTATACAAGCGTCGTTCTTTACGTTATATATATATATATATATATATATATATATATATATGTGTGTGTGTGTGTGTGTGTGTGTGTGTGGTTTTATTCATCATAAACAAAAAATATGAGAGTAATAAATAAACTGAAATAAGTATTATTAATACTTTTCTATTTGATAAATGTGACGAAAAGTTTTCTCAATTATTAAGTTTATATATATATATATATATATATGTGTGTGTTGTGTGTGTGGTTTTATTCATCATAAATATTTCCCACGTGTTACTTTCGTGAAATAATTTTCATATATATACATATATATATATATATATATATACACACAGGGTTTTTCATAACATGTGGGACGCACTTTCAGGATGGATTCAGGACCAGAATACAATGAAAAAAGTGTATATAAACATATGCCCGAAATCGCTTTGTTTCCGAATTACAACCCGTTATGCGTTCCAGCATAAAAAGAAACCTCAAACAATTATTCAATTTGAACGAACTTTTCATTTCTCCAACTAATCTCTATTTACCTTTGGTAACCTTTGGTTAGCTTCCGCCCAAACTGTTCATTCTGACGAAAGTCAAGCTTTTCACGCCACCTTCGACCAACAGTTTAACGTGGAATCCGAACCACGCCTCACCAGCAGCAGCCCAGCGTCTTAACCACTAGGCCATCCAGGGTACCCATTTATCTACCAACCACTTTCTTTATTGTGTGGAAGGATGACCAGCTGGGTTTTGCTGCGCGCCGGCTGCCGTCAGCGGGTCTCGAACCTGAAGCCGATGGATTCGTAGTCAGCGACGCTAACCACTACACCATCGCCATAATCATAATGCATTCGATAAAAAAAGCAAACATGACTATTAATATTCATGTACGAATAAATTATAATAACATTTCGTCAATGTTACACTTTATCGACGTATGAGGAGGGTCTGGAATACGTTAACTGAGGTTAGCTCTTTACATAGGTTTCGCCGAGCTAACACCCTTTTATCGCTCAAATAAATCATCAAGATGTCCGGACTAACATTATTCTCCCATCCTTTTGATGAGTACTCGATGGTCAATAGGTGGCGAACGTGTGGGAGTGGACCAGTACCAATTTGATTCGAATTTGGTTAGTGTAATGATTGAAATTTTCCAGGACTGTTCAAAACTTCGATTTCTGTTAGTATAAGAACTAACATCCGATGTTTGTTTTCCAAAATAAAACCATTCATTTACTTCATACGTAATGCGCGATAACAATGGTGATAGGAGAATCGTTCCTGTCTGAATTGAAGGCAGTATTTAATGCCTCTCTCGTTCACATTGTTTTTTCCTTCCAATTTAGTTACAAATATTTGTTTCATTCTTACTGCATAAGGAAATATTAATTACCGAAATCTAGATTGTGAACAGTTTCATAAAGTAATCCGCAATGCGAATAAATGAGTAAACACTTCGAATCGTATGGTATGAAAGGGACCTTTATAAGGAACATAAACTCCTTTTACAAATTTTTTACCGAGAAATGCAATGACAGTGTTATAGAATGACCCCCCATTTTCTTGTAAAGCGCAAAGGACGCTGAGCTCTATGGCCTTACCTTTAAAGGAATTGCTCAAAATGACCGCATTGCGCTTGAATAGAAGCCTGAACAGTGAACACGCCTCGTCATAGACTGTCTGACGCGTTCAAACATTCCAGGTATTGCTGGGATTCTCTGGCATCCTTGTTCTACACGTTGGCGAAGCATTTCAACGTTGTCAATGGGTGTCACGTAAACGATGGATTTCAGATGACCCCACAGGTAAAAATCGAGTGGATTCAAGTCTGGGGAGTGAGCAGGCCACGCAATGGGTCCTCCACGGCCTATCTATTTATCAGGGAAATGGTCTTCCAAATAGTCTATGGCTATTCGACTAAAATGAGGCGGAGCGCCGTCATGCATAAACCACATACGACGTCGGACACCAAGAGGAACTTCATCTAGTAAATCGCTCAAATCATTCCTTAAAAAATTGGAATAGAATTCTGTTAATCTTCCAAGCAAAACAAAGGGACCGATTAAGTTGTCGGCAGTAAGTCCTGCCCATACAGTGATACTAAATTGTTGTTGGTGACTTGACTGGATGATGGCATGTGGGATTCTCTTCGGCCCAGTGATAAGTGTTGTGAAAATTGATCACGCCATTTCTTGTGAAGGCAGCCTCATCAGAAAACACCACGGAGGATAGAAAAAGAGGATCGCGAGCACACTGTTGAAGGAACCAAGTACAAAAAGCCTTTCGTGGTGGGAAATCAGCTTCAGTAAGGCCTTGTACTCTCTGAATGTGATATGGGTAAAGCTGTTGTTCCTGTAAAATTCTCCACACAGTTATGTATCTTACACCCTCTGCTGCTGCTATCCTTCGGGTGCTGACACCAGGATGTTCCTCCACGTGATTCAGGATCCGCTCCTCCAACTCAACAGTTCTGAGACTCGCTTGTTGAATGATCTTGTATCACCAAGACGCTCGTCTATTCTCTGAAAGGTCTTCTTATCTGGCAGACGCGATTAGGAAACCTTTCCGTCTACAGACGTCTTGCTGCGGCCGCATTACATTCGGCAAGTCCATACATGCAGGGGCGGATTAACTGTACTTGGGGTCTGAGGCTAATTTTATTTTGGGGGCCCTTTTCTACAGATTTTTATTAACAATACATGTATAATTGTACATGTACAGTACATAGTACATTTACACGAATTATATATACTGTGCTTAAGCTAATTGAGAAACAAACTTGAAAGAACCGTAACAGTGTATTTTGTCGTTTGTTAAAACAAAACAGTATTAAACAAACTTTACTTTAGGGCCTATAAAACATAAAATATAACGGGAATTTGTCAGTTTGTGTACTCTGTCATATTTAATCAAATAAGTTTGTGAAATCTGGAATTATATCATCGAAACTCAGTTGATTGGGGGCCCAACATATGACAGTATATATATATATATATATATATATATTATGTTATAATATTTCAGACCAACAAAGACCCTAGGATCCACTCATGGCTGGTCTACCTAACTGTGGTTGTAGTTGTGTACTGCGCATGTCCTCCGTGGTGGCGGAGGGGACCTACAATTTTACTTGGGTTCCGAACCACATAAACCTTAATTTTACTACCTTAAACTATACCCAATCATCAACATATGCATCTAATCGACTTTTAAACATATTTATAGACGTGCTACTAATTACTTCTACCGGCAAACTATTCCAGCTATTTACTATTCTTTGTGTAAAAACGTTTTTGGCAACTGCTGTCTCGAACCTTCTACTAGTCAGTTTACACCCGTTATTTCTAGTTCTACTATATTGTACTATTTCGAAAAAGCTCTCTATTTATGTTATCGAACCCATTCATAATTTTAAAAACCTGGATTAGATCACCCCTTAACCTCCTAGTCTCGAGTGCAGTCAGTTTTAACTCCTTAAGCCTATCCTTGTACGACTTCGACCTAAGCGACGGAATCATCTTAGTTGCTCGTCTTTGAACTGGTTCGATTTTGTCTATATCCTTGCGCATATATGGATTCCAAAATTGGATCGCGTTCTCCAAATGGGGTCTAATTAGTGATTTATAAAGAGGAACAATAATATCGCGCGATTTGTACTCAAAATTCCTACCTATGAAACCTAGCACTTTGTTCGCCTTATTGACCGCTGCTGTACTTTGTTTCGCTAAGTACTGTTAAATCACCAGTGACTATAACTCCTAAATCTTTTTCCTGATCTACGCTTGCCAACTCCTTCCCTGACATACTATATGCAAAATTACCGTTACGCGAACCTATATGTAAAATTTTGCACTTATCGACGTTAAATCTCATTTGCCATGTGACTGACCAATCGACGATTTTATTCAGATCTTCCTGGATTTTACCTCTATCTTCGTCATTTATCGCCCTACCACCTAATTTCGAGTCATCCGCAAACTTTGAAACTGTACTGACTAGGCCGACATCTAAATCGTTAATATATATAAGAAAAGGCAAGAGGCCCAATACAGAACCCTGTGGAACGTCGCTCGCTACATTAGCCCAAGAAGACTCCGCTCCATCAACGACCACCCTCTGTTTCCTACCTCGCAACCACTCTTCTATCCAATTTATTACTACACCCCTGATCCCATGAGCCTTAGTTTTTTCAACGAGTCTTTTGTGCGGTACTGTGTCAAACGCTTTTTGAAAATCTAAATACACTACATCTACCACCCGATGACTATCGTAAACTTCAACCACGCCTTGGAAAAATTCTAAAAGCTTAATTAAGAAAGATTTGTTTCGCCTAAAACAGTGTTGCGTATTTCTAATCAAGTTATGCAATTCTAAGTGTTCGACTATAAGAGCCCTAATTATCGATTCTAGTAGCTTACCTACAACAGACGTTAAACTAATTGGCCTATAATTTCCTGCCGCACCTTTATTGCCTTTCTTAAAAATAGGTGTTACATTTGCTAACTTGAAATTATCTCGTACGCACCCCTCAAAAAGAGACGCATTAAAAATCTTTGTTAACAGCACAACAATGACTTCCTTTAATTCTTTTAGTTGTATGGGATATATGAAATCCGGCCCCGGTGATTTAAGCATTTTCATTTAGCAAATATAGTGCAGTACCTCCCTTTCACTCACCACAATATTATCTGAAGTATTACCATTATCGAAAGGTATTATGTCTATGACCGTAGGGATATTCGTTACATCTTCTATTGTAAAAACTGACGTAAAAAATTCGTTTAGCAGAGTAGCCATTTGCTTGTTCTCGGAAACTAGCTCATCGCCAGAATTTCTCAAAGGTCCCAACACGCCCTTTACCGGATTCCGGTTGTTAACGCATTGAAATAAATCGCCTCGAGTTTTTCTTTGCCGTCACGAACAATTCCATGGAAATTTCAAAATCGCACTTGGATTTTTTTTATTACGCATGTTGCTTCACGCCTTAAAGATATATAGTTGCTTCGTAACCACAAATTGTCTTTATCGCAATTATGTAGCCTATAAGCCCTATCTCTACTCTAGAAGTAAACCACAATGGCTTGTTATGTACTTTCCCACGCTTAATCTTGTACGGTACACATTCCTCATTTATAGTCCTAAACACTGTTTCAAACGATTCCCACATTATTTTTGCGTTGAGGTTCCCGTTACGTTTTCCCAATTGACGCGTGATAATTCATTTCTAAATTTACAAAAGTCTGCGCGCTAGAAGTCAGGAATTTTAATCGAGTTCGCTGGTTTCGAGTGACTTTCCGAGAGGACAAACTCTACCATATTGTGATCGCTATTGCTTAACGGTTCTATTACTTGAAGATCAGTGATAAGCCTCTCATCCGTATATATCGCCCCTCCCACAGATGAAGAAGAGAGCCAGAATCAAGGACCAAGGTTTTCCAGATGTCTGAACACTCTACGTTTGAAAGATTGGAGGTCATAGACAAGAGGAAAGACAGACTGAGGAAGATTGTTCCAGAGTTGACAGGTTGAGTAGATGAAAGACTGATAATATCGATTAGGCCTTGTGTTACGGAGTTGGACATAAAAGCAGTGATAATGTGTCGAAAGTCTGGTACTGCGTGCTCTCCTGAAAGGAGGAGGCATGCAGTTGGAGAATTCAGAAGAGCAGTGGCAGTTATAAGAGCGATAGTAAAGAGAGAGTGAAGCAACACTGCGGCGAAGAGAGAGAGGGATTAAAGACAGTTAGTAAGTGGCGGGGAAATGATGAGACGAAAAGCCTTTGATTCCAGCCAGTCAAGTGCGGCTGCGTGGGTTGAGCCACCCCACACATGAAAAGCATACTCCTTTACAAGACCCCTGTACAGAGACAACAACTGAGTGTGGGTGAAGAAACTGCGGAGCTGGTACATCACACCTAACCTCTTACAACCGGTTTAAGAAAGAGCATATGTAATCTTTCCAGGAAAGATCACGAGAAAAGGAAACGCCAAGAATGTTAAAAGAGGAGGAAGGATTGAATTGAATTGATTGAATTGTGTATTGTTGAAAGTAAGAGGATAGTCGTGTAGAATATTGTGAGTAGACAGATGAAGGAACTGAGCTTTTCAGGCATTGAAAGTCACAAGGTTTTCTCTGCCCCAATCAGAGATAGTAGAAAGATCAGATGTCAGGTGTATCATAGCCGTTCCACGCGAAGCATTGAGTGTTTGTTGAGAGGGACCCGTTGTGAAGAGGGTGCAGAAATGAAGAGTGGAATCATCGGCATAGCAGTGGATAGGACAGGAAATGCGGCTTAATAGATCACTGATAAATAAAAGGAAAAGAGTGGATGACAGTACAAAGCCCTGAGGAACACCACTATTAATAGCTTTAGGAGAACAGTGGCCATCTATAACCGCAGCTATAGGTCGGCCGGAAAGGAAATTAGAGATGAAGGCACAGAATGGATAGAAACAGAAGGAGGGCAGTTTGGAAATTAAAGATTTGTACCAGGCTCTATGAAAAGCTTTTGATATGGGTAGCGCAATAGCAAAGGTTTCACCGAAATCCCGAAAGGAGGATGACCAAAAGTCAGAGAGATATGCAAGATCGCCATTCGAGCATCTCTTGCGGAACCCATACTGACGATCTGAAATAGGGTTGTGAGAAGAAAGGCCTTTAAAAACCTTCATATTAAAGATAGATTCAAAAACTTTAGAAAGGCAAGAAATCAAAGCAGTTGAACGATAGTTGGAGGGTTGAGAGCTGTCACCCTTCTTTAGGACAGGCTGAATGAAAGCGAACTTCCAGCAGGAAGGAAAAGTACCACATGATAGGCAAAGACGAAAGAGTTTGCCTAGAAGCACAGTTCTTGAGAACAACAGAGGAAGAACACCATCAGGACCGTACACCTTCCTTGAGTTGAGCCCAGATAGGATAGAAAAACATTTTTGGAAGAGATTCTGATTTCAGACATAATTAAGTCATAGGGAGGAGGAGATGGAGGAACAGCACCCGGATCATCCAGGGTTGAGTTGGAGGCGAAAGTTTGTGTGAAGAGTTTAGCTTTATCAGGAGAAGAGATGGCATCTGAGCCGTCGGAATGGAAAAGAGGAGGGAAAGAAGTAAAAGTGCCAGAAAGAGCGAGAAGAATTAGAATTGGATTGATTTTAATATTTTTATGATGAAGGAATATTTGGTGAGTAGAAGAACAGATTTTGCACGATTCCGGGCAAAAATATATATGAAAGATGACGTTTTAAAGCACCTGTAAGAAAAAAACCCGAATGAAAATATTTTCGGAATAAAATTTACAAAATGGAGCAAAGATTCAATATTCGTAAGTGAATTATAACCTGATGTAAAGTTATAGTTTGGGGAATAGGTAGCCGCATTAGTTAAACGAAAAACTAAATTACACTAAAACTGCGTCAAATGAACGATTTTTGTGATTTCAGATGACCTAAAATTCTCAAATTAACAGCGTTGCAATGAGAATTTTTGCGGATTAACTATAGTTTACAGTCATTTAGAAAATATTTTAGTTAGCCTCTTCACCATTATATGATACCTTCATACCTACAGTATATATATAGGCCCCTATATATTATATATATATATGCAGGATAAACTCAAAAGTGCTGTCCCCACGTGGAATATTTATTAATTTGGTAAATGTTCGAAGTGCAGATCGTAAAGACGTTTATGTATGTCACTTGCCTTACATAAACTACTAAAGGACATCTACGTATGACATTCATTTCACACTCCTATCAAATGTTCGCCTTTTGCTCCTGAATGGTGCATGGACGTGACTTGTAAACCACAGTTTTCAGGTAGCCAAATTATATATATATATATATATTATATATATAATTATTTCTTTTAAAGTTAGAAATTTAAATTTTTTCCTGTTTAGACTGCAATAATATAAAAAAGAAAATTTTTGCAACAATGTGGTACAGTTCAATATAATAAATATAGGAGTAATTCCATGCATTGATTTTTCTGACATATATTTACAAATGATATCTTAAATGGGAAAAAAATATTTTTAAGGTTTATGTATCCAAATTTCAAGTGATATATATATATATATATATATATATTTGTGTGTGTGTGTGTGTGTGTGTAGATTCATACAGATAAAGATTTTAACCCTAAGAAGGGCAGTCACGTAAATCGTATGCTTGGCACAAAAGCTAAAATAACATCTGCACCGACTGTCGCAGCGAAATGTAAGAAATTGTTGTACAGTAAAATTATCACAAGTAAAGACTGAAAACAATAAACGGATAATGAAATATACATGTATATGGTAAACTCGTAGTAAATTACCAAATGTAATTATATTTTCCGTAATAAGTTTACTTCTGATCCATATTTTTCCTTTAAAACGAAAGATGAAATGTAATCAGTTAGCAGCACGAAGACCACTACTGTAATTTTAATGCATAAGTGATAAAGAACCACTTTTAGATATGATCTACAAAATATTATTTGGAAACTAAGATGAAACAAGAATAAAGTATTAAACCAGAGACCTGCAGAACCGCCCGAAACCGCACAGCACTGGAGCGGTTTGGGATTTTATTTGCACTTATGATGCAACCTTTCAGTTACGCATAAGGATTAAATTTTGCAGTTTCAGTTTTAAAAAAATGCTTCTTTAATTAAGTACATGTGGCACAATCTAGATCTTATATATATATATATATATATATATATATATATATTTTTTTTAATTGGGGTTGTTTAACCTCCTTCGCAACATCTAAGGTCATATGACGGAGGGGACCTACAGCTTTACGTGGGATCCGAACCACGGGGTGTTACGACTTCGGCCACGACGTAACCCACATACATACATACATACATACATACCATGTTTTAAGTCATTTTAATGTGTCTGTCCAGACCTGACGTTCGTTCTTAATGAATCTGGTTCAGTATTTTCTGAACATCCACCACAATTCTTAACTATTTCCTTTATTCACTTATTCCTAAAAATAATTACATTTCAAACCAAGAAGTGGTATTCCTCAAGCATAATGTGGCCTAGAAACAAACTGTTGATTATGGAATCATGGCTTGAACTTATGATAAGTACAAAAAAAATCACTTGGTTTTAAAATTAAGCTATTATTCCCTTAAACCACGTTAAAATGAGCTGAATTCAATCTTTCACCTCCGCCCCCTTATTTTAAATACAACTGTCATTCATGGAGTGCAATTTACTGGTATAATACAATCAGTATGAGGTAGCATAAAAATTAATGTTTTCTTTATTAATGTACTGCTGTAAATAAAGATTTAAAGGAAGTAAATTGGGAATTGCTATTTCACGAGAAGACTCCACAAGAAATACTATGTATAATAGAGACTAAAACCAAACCTATAATACTGAAACATATCCCAGAGGGAAAAGAAAACGCAGCAAGCTCGAGAGGAAAATCAGAACACTATTCAGACAACGGAGACAAATCGTAAAACATCACAGATGCAGAGAGACTCAAACTAGAGGATAATAGGCGAAATAGAAATGGACCTAAAGTAAACATTCATACATAAGACAAACGAGGAGGAAAACAAGGTAGCAGAAAACAAAAAATAACCCAAAATACTTCCACACGTTTGCGAAAACAAAAATGCAGTGTAAGGAGAGTATTGGTCCGTTGATAGACGGGGAGGCCAAATACACAAATGACCCGAAAAAAATAAGCGAACTGCTTAGGGAACAATTTAATCTGTGTTTAGCACCCCTAAGTCCGAGATGGAAGTAGAAAACCCAGACGAATTTTCGACATAGATACAAATCAGCCAAGAACAAATTCCGGCACAAACCTATTAATAGACTTCGCGTTCACGGAAGGAGATGTAATTAAGGCTTTATCACAGATGCGAGACAATTCAGCGCCAGGGCCAGACACATGAAGTGTCACGTTTCTGAAGAAATTTAAAGAGAGTATTGCCAAACTGCTATACTTACTATGCAGTAAATCACTCGACACAGGACAAATTCCACTCCCATTAAAGAACACGAACACTGCCCCCTTATTCAAAGGTGGTAACAGAGCAATGCCCAAGAGATATCGGCCAGTGGCTCTCACCTCACACCTTATAAAGTGCTTTGAACGTATAATTAGAGGCAAAACTACCTACTACCTACAAGAAAAGGACTTATACAACCTAAATCAACATGGCTTCATGAATGGAAGATCATGCCTATCACAGCTATTAGACCACCAGGAGAAAATATTGGAAACATTGTGTCGAGGACAAAACATAGATGTAATATATATTGACTTTGCTAAAGCCTTCGATAACTGTGACCATGGAATCATAGCACACAAGCTTAAGAATACAGGAATTACTGGAAAGCTAAGAAGATGGATATTTAATTTCGTGACGCAAAGAACGCAGAGTGGTAGTAAACCGAGTTAAATCAGAAGTCTTGGAAGCCGTGAGCTCTGTCCCACAAGGGACAGCATTAGTTCCCTTGCTGTTCATAATAATGATTGCAGATATTAATAATAGTATTGTATCATGTTTCGCAGATGACACAAAGCTATGTAAGGAAATATTGAACAAAGGTGACATAGGAAAATTACAAAACGACATTGAAACATTATTCAAGTGGGCAGAAGACAGCAATATGAAGTTCAACGAAGAAAAATTTCAACTTCTAAGCTATGGTAATAACAAGGAGCTGCAGAATAAAAGGTACAAAACTCTAAGACAAACAGATAACACCAAATCCACGAGTCGGGGATCTTGGAGTAATAATGTCGTCGGATGCAGAATTCAGAGAGCACTATAACTTCCAGCCATGAGTAGCTGGCTGCGAGAGCAGGAGATCAGAGAGCAATTCCCTCCTTCATCAAATCCTGCAAATGAAACGGGATGCTACAGAGAGGTCGACCACGAGTCGATCCTGAACCGTCGTTCAAACTCACATAAAGTAACATAAAGTAAGTAATAAAAAATAGCATGGTTTTCAAACAATTGTTACCTATCATCCCGGATTTAAATTAGCGATAATGAATAAAAATTATTGAAAATATTTAGATTTTTACTTTATTTTTCACTTGGTATCCTCCTCGCCCCTCCCCCACCTCTCACCCAAGGAGGGACGCGCCACAGTTTGGGAAACGCTGCGTTATATTAATATTTAATTCAGTTTCTTGGGGTTCATCAGTAGTTACGAGCAAAATTTTTTTATGCCAAATAATTTACCATTGAGGCAGTTAATTATGTTCAGTTTTCTGGGACAAAGTTATGTTCTTAAAACGGTTCGGATATACTTCACAAACGGCTCGGATATACTTCACAGCCTGTAAGGCGGTTTAGTTAGTAGTGTTGGTTTACGTCGTCGTCGTTGGCCTAGGCAAGCTACGGCTTGGGACCGTAGCGCATCTATCCGGTATAGGTTAACCTGGATGATGTAGCCATAAGCACTGCCGCTAGTTAAGTGCCAACCAGTGATTATCTCACTAGCCGTATTGAGTCCGTTAGGCGAAACTGCGACAGTACCAAAGGTGGAAAATATAACCTTTGGTTTTCTATTATTTATTTGTAAAATGGACATGGTATTAGATTAAAATAAATATTTGAATATAAATAATTAACTGACAATTGTGATATATAATTAATTATGTTTACATACAATAAAATAATATAGTATACATAAAATTAGTATTAATGTGGTTCACAATTGAATTATAATGGGGTAACTAATTTAAAATGAATTTATACTATTCCGAAATTCAAGACTGTAAAATTAACATTTATCTTGAAACTAAAATAAGAGTATTCACTACACACTCCCCCACCAGAGAGGAAGTTCAAAGAGTTCCGAACGACACTGATTTCCTCTGGACCTTTTTGGTAGCTACATGTACCTCACTTAAGGTTGATTCCAAAAACGCAGGCTTAAGACGATCGATAGAAACCTTGTCGACCTTGGAACCGCGCTGGATGAGGAATGATTTGCGCGTACGTCGGAGAACTTCATAGGGTCCGTCATATGGACATTGGAGAGGCCGTTTTGGGACAGGTACACGAACGAAAACGTGGGTGCAAGACTGGAGGACTGGGGAAACAAAGATGTTCTGTTGGCTAGTCAATCGAGGGGGAACAGGCTGAAGGGACTGCATGTGAGAGGAAAGTGTTTGAGCGAATTCCGTAGGATCACATGACTTATCCCCTGCAGTGAAGTAGCCACCTGGTAGCCGCAGTGTTGTTCCATAGACTAGTTCAGCCGCTGTAGTCTTCAGATCACTCTTAAATGCAGAGCGAATACCAAGCAACACGAGTGGAAGCTTATCCATCCAATGGGAGTCTTCGTGACACATAAGGGATGACTTCAGCTGGCGATGGAAGCGTTCGACGAGGCCGTTAGCTTGCGGATGATACGCACAGGTATGCGCATGTACTGTACCCAACAAGCTGGTAAACTTCTTCCAAAGCGAAGACTCAAATTGGCGACCTTGGTCAGTGATGACTTTTGTCGGCAATCCAAATCTTGATACCCATCCATGAAGAAAGGCTCTTGCAACAGTGTCCGCTTGGATATCAGGAAGTGGGATGGCTTCAGGCCATCTCGAAAAGCGGTCGAGACAGGTGAGCAGATAACGTTGGCCTTGAATCACTGGAAGAGGGCCAACAATGTCTACATGAATTATCTCAAATCGCTGGGATGGGGGCGGAAATGCGTCAAAGGGGGACCTGGTGTGCCTTTGGACTTTGGCACGCTGGCAGGCAAGGCACGTTTTGGTCCAATGTTTGACATCCTTCCGCATCGAGGGCCAAACAAAGCGAGAGGTAACCAGGTGTTGCGAAGCACGGATACCAGGATGGGAGGGCTTATGAAGATCCATGAAGACTGCTTTTCTGTGACATGGAGGGACATAAGGGCGATAGCAGCTGTTGATACGTCGCAATAGAGGGGCACAGACAATCCTGGCATACTCATTTTCTTGAGGGAAAGTGAGTGAGTGGAGTCTTCTCTGAGCAGGTCTTGTAGTTCCGTATCCTTATCTTGATCCTGTGCAATAGCATTCCACAGTGTAGAGCTGAGGGTAACAGAAGTAATCTCTATTCTTGAAAGTGCATCCGCTGGAGTGTTCAAGACACCTTTGATGTGGCGGATATCTGTGGTAAATTGCGAGATATAATCGAGTTGCCTGATGACTCTGGGAGAGTGGTTACAGCTGTTTTTTATTGAAGACAGTGACCAAAGGTTTGTGGTCGGTAAAAACACAAAACTCTCGGCCTTCAAGGAAATGTTGAAAATACTTCACGTTTAAGTAAATAGCAAGAAGTTCACGTCCGAAAGCACTATAACGCGTTTGGGCTGGCTGCAGCTTTTTCGAGTAAAACGCGATGGGTGCTTGTTGACCGTTAATGGTTTGTTCCAACACTCCACCGATCGCAACATCTGATGCATCGACCGTCAGAGTTAGGGGGGCATCACTGATAGGAAATGACAGAGACAATGCACTATTGATAGCATTTTTGGCATTGTCGAACGCCTGTAAACTATCGCTACACCATAACAATTTCGTTACCTTGCGTTTGTGTGTGATCATAGCGTGTAGAGGAGCAAGAACACTAGCACAGTTTTTAATGAACTTGTGGTAATAATTTACCAAACCTAGAAACCGACGTAACTCACGCTGATTATTTGGCATTGGGTAATTTTTTATCACTTCACACTTGTCCTGAAGGGGGGTAATTCCGTGCTGCGAAATCGTGTGACCAAGAAATTCCAAGGTTGGCTGTGCAAACACACACTTAGATGCATTAATAGTAACACCGTATTGTTCTAAGCGTTGAAAGAGGAGTGAAAGATGTTCCTTATGTTCCTCTTCCGTTGAGCTGGCCACAAGCAAATCATCGATGTAGGCATAAACAAAGTCTAAGCCTCTGGTGACCTCATCTATAAACCTCTGAAAGGTTTGCGCAGCATTCCGTAGCCCGAACGGCATCTTCACAAATTCGAATAACCCAAATGGTGTACAAACTGCAGTCTTGGGAATATCCGAAGGCTCTACGGGAATGTGGTGGAAAGCCTTAACGAGATCTATTTTACTGAAGATAGATTTGCCGTGGAGAAGAGAAGTAAAGTCTTGGACATTTGGTACCGGATATCGGTCCGGGATGGTTGTCGAATTCAAAAACCGGTAATCCCCACATGGTCTCCAGTCTCCTGACTTCTTCTGGACCAGGTGTAGGGGAGAGGACCAACTGCTTTTGGAAGGTCTTATTATCCCAAGATCCATCATAAGCTGGAATTCCGATTTGGCAGCTTTCAGTTTGTCCGGGGCAAGACGTCTGGGTTTTGCAAACACAGGGGGACCTTTTGTTGTAATGTGATGGGTAATGGTGTGCTTAATGGTATCACCCATCTGCATCGGTTGAAGAATTCCTGGATATCGCTGGAAAAGGCACTGGTACATGGAATTAGGGGGAACGAGGGAAAGTGCAGAGTTCGAGGCGTCCGGAAGGGCAACCTGTTTGGCAAGAACAGAAAGCAGTGTGGCCTGGTCGCATAAGCGTCGCTTGTCAAGATCCACCAGGAGTTTGAAATGCTGGAGGAAGTCAGCGCCGATTATGGGATGCTGCACTTGAGCACAGATGAAAATCCACTTGAAGGATCGGTGAAGGCCCAAGTTTAGTTCACGCGACTGAGTACCGTACGTGGGTATGCGTGAACCGTTAGCAGCGTATAGAGGCGGAGATTCCGGGTGCGTATGACCAGATTTTTGAGGGAATACACTGACTGACGCTCCGGTATCGACCAAAAATTGACACCAGAGTTCCTGTCCTTTATGAATAACAGGTTGGCAGTGCGAGTACTAGACGCCATTAGGACTCGCTGCTGGGGTTTTCCGACGAAAAATTGCAAGGGGAGATGCACTTCCTAGCCTTCTTTCCAAATTTGGCGTGGTAGAAGCAGATCTTCCCGGAACTCGAACGATGCCTCTTCGTAAATCTTGACCGAGAATGGCTTCTTTGCCGTTGATTTTGTAGCAGAGAACAAACGTGGTTGAGTTGTTGACTAACTCTTCCACTTTCAACTCCAGTTCCGATTGTGTGTTCACGTTGTTGACCGGAGCTGTGTCAATCTCCACTACTTTGTCGGCAGTTTCTGCTAGTTTATCAACTGGAGTAGCAGGATCCATAGTGGCCAAGACACGCTGAGCTGATGGAGGAAGTTTCTGCAAGAACAACTGTCTAAAGATGTCCTTATCGAAGGTTTGTGCGCGTTCGCCTAGAGCGCACTGCATAGCCCTCAGCATTTGAGTGGGCTTACGGTCTCCAAGTTCTTCTTTTGAGATTAACTGATGTAGTTCTCACGCTCGGAGACAGTGGTGCGGCACAGGATGGCAGACTTCAGATCGTTGTATGGGTCCTCACTCGTGGAAGGAGATACTATGACGTCACGGACTTCAGAGATGATGCTCGCTGGTAGAGAGGACAAAACATGATCGTATTTCGTCCTGCTAGTGGTGATCCTTCCCAAGTTGAATTGTGATTCCACTTGGTGGAACCAAATAAATGGATCACCCGGCCAGAAGACGGGGAGCTTTACGCTCAAGTGGGAGATGGCACCAGCGTCGTCAGGCATCTTCTCCTATGCTTGCTAACGTACAAGCAAGACGACAAGTTCCCAACGAAGGAGGGAGGTTGAGACGAGCGCAGGCACAGAGCGCACGGGCAGGGGTGAGGGGCAGAGGGCACGAGCGACATTACAGTCTGGTCCTAGTCGCTCGGGTGAAGGGGGTGGTGGGCACGAACGACGTTACAGTCTGGTCCTAGTCGTTCGGGTGAAGGGGGTGGTGGGCACGAACGACATTACAGTCTAGTCCTAGTCGTTCGGGTGAAGGGGGTGATGGGCACGAACGACGTTACAGTCTAATCCTAGTCGTTCGGGTAAAAGGGGTAATCCAGCTCCGGGGTCACCAATTGTTGGTTTACGTCGTCGTCGTTGGCCTAGGCAAGCTACGGCTTGGGACCGTAGCGCATCTATCCGGTATAGGTTAACCTGGATGATGTAGCCATAAGCACTGCCGCTAGTTAAGTGCCAACCAGTGATTATCTCACTAGCCGTATTGAGTCCGTTAGGCGAAACTGCGACAGTACCAAAGGTGGAAAATATAACCTTTGGTTTTCTATTATTTATTTGTAAAATGGACATGGTATTAGATTAAAATAAATATTTGAATATAAATAATTAACTGACAATTGTGATATATAATTAATTATGTTTACATACAATAAAATAATATAGTATACATAAAATTAGTATTAATGTGGTTCACAATTGAATTATAATGGGGTAACTAATTTAAAATGAATTTATACTATTCCGAAATTCAAGACTGTAAAATTAACATTTATCTTGAAACTAAAATAAGAGTATTCACTACAGTAGGATCTGGATTTACTTCTCGAATATTAAACAGTTAAAAGATCGGTTTGTTTGTTGGCTTATTTATAAAACGTCTGTCTGTAGCTCCACTTAACTTCGACAGTGCAGTATTATTTCTAATCAATTGTATATATTTCTATCCTTAGCATATGAACTGTCATTGTATTAATAATATTTGTCATATGGACTATAGTCTGCCAATAAACCTTTTCAGTTTCATATACTGTATAGGATAAATAAGAAAACCCATATATTTATCATTCTTATTGTAAGCAATCGTTTCGGAAATAAATTTCATAAATTTTCATCTTCATTGCTAAAAATTATAAATATAATGTGGTAAAACATTAATCAAATTTATGATTGAATACAAACAAGATAAAATAAGAATTAATATATTATACAACGTTAAAAGAAGGTTAAAAATATACACTAAAAACTTGCATTAATCTTTGGTATATGACGTTTTTCAATCACAGTAAATAATGTTCAAGCAAAGGGAAACTATAATAGCCTCAACATCCTGAAATGATCGTGTCAAAAGCAGAGGTATAATCGTTCATTGTGGGTTTTGCTTTACGGATATGCAAAGATTCTAAAATATGAAGAGCGGTTAGTTGGTTGTTGTTATTAGTATTTATGAGTTGAAAGAAGGAAGGGTCAATGGGATTGTCGGTGGTGAAGCAGTGTTCTATTTTTTATGATTTGGAGGGTTTATTTAATGGACGTAATGTGCGACTAGAGATTCCTCAATGCTCATCTATTCTTATTTCCGTGTCACTTAACTTCGCTGATCGAAAAGAAGCAGTGTCACGACACTGGCCACAATGTAGCTCTGATGAATTTATGTTGAGCAGTGCAAAAGTTATAGTGCAGACACGAAAAAGTTCCACCTGACTTCTGACTTCTATTTGTGACCTTAACCTTTGATACAAGGACCTGATTCATATACATATGTATCATCCTCTTGTGATGAGCACATGTGTACAAAGTTTCATCAATTTACGTGAGCGGCTGAAAAGTTATGGCGTGAATCTCCATTTGACACTTTATCTCTATTTGTGACCTTGACCAATGATGCAAGGACCTGATCCTCGTTCAAGACACATCGTCTGGTCACCAGACTCTGGTGATAATATACAGTATATGATCAAATTATGCTGAGCGGTTCAAAATTTATGGCGCGGACAGGAAAGTGGGACGAACATACAAGAGCATTGTATGGTCCCTCCAAATTTATTCGGCGAGGGCATAATAAAATTCAAATCATTAAAATGCAATGAATACTTCAAAATATAATAAAATAAAATTAGGACAATGAGAAAACTTTTGTTTATCTAAACGACAAGTTAATTGAGGCAATACAATAACAAAGTAAGGAAAGGCTAGAATTGGCTGGTTGAATGTTAAAACAGGCTATTCATGCATATGTGACTGACATCGCCTCAGGGATTTGTAGACCAACAGGAAGCAACAGTTCTTTGTCGTACAATTCCCATCCGAAAATGTAGTCCTGTACATATTGCTTCATTTCACCAATGCTTACTGCTATGGAAAACTGATACATGTGGGTAGTTGGGAGGTAACGAAAATGGTCCAGTGAGTAGGTAGGTAGTTAATCTAACAATTATTAAACTCCTTTTATGTCAATAACTGGGTGGATGAAACCAATTGGTTGCTCACCAAAGTTATTCTCCACACTAGTATTTGTATACTGTGTGATAGAGCGTGCTTGGTAGTATTGATACACACTACCAATCAACGAACAAACAAAAAGGACGCTAGTGGAAAAAGCCGGGGGAAGAACGAAGGAACTTGTGGGAAGAACGGAATGGCGGACGAAGGGGCTTGAAGACAATAAAAGATCTCCACAGCAAGTGCGCTCTCAAAAATTGAGCAAAGAGAAGAGGGACCCCAGGAGGAAGAAATTAGCCCTACTGTCTAATAACACTCAGTAAGTGAACAGTTGTTTCTGAACCCCAGTTTGGGGTTAACATATAAACTAGGTCCAGTTAAATTAGGCCTACATTGTGGTCTCAGACCTAGCATCAACTCATAACTTAACAAAGGCTAAGGTAAATTACCCTAACCTAATTTGGTGAGGAATTCTGCTGTGGATTTACTCTACCGCTCTGGACCATTTCAGGAATCTCTAGGCTGAACCCTACAAGGCTAGGTTTAACCTACTCTACAGTTAGACTGGAGATATTAGGGGTAGTGATGCACCGGAGCTCCGGCTCCGGTCGAGCAGGAGTTCCGGCCATTTTAGAAAACCTCCTATTCCGGCCGGAGGTCTCACTAAACGGCTGGAGGTGCCAAGTACACCAAACTCAATTCTGACAACTTTTAGTTTTAATTCTATAAAACTATAAAACCTCATTTCTGCACCTATCCGAATATTTCAGTTCTCAGATGACTGTAATAATAATTTATTTTACGAATGATCAGTGATTGTATTAATATTTCAGTTCTCAGTGACTGTAATAATAATTTATTTTATGAGTGATCAGTGATTGTATTAACAATTGATTTGATATAGGCTACTTTACTCAGCATTCAGCAAGACATCATAAGTTTCATAACCTGAGGATATTCTGTTCAATGGGAATTTTTAGAGAAATTAGCACACACAAAGCATAGAAAGTCGACTTTTATAAAGTTTAAGTTATTAAAGACTTAATAATTTAAAAATAGCAGGACTATAATATATAAACCCTAAATAGATGAGACGATGGGCCACACACACATACACACATATACTGAAATAAATCAATTGGTCGGAACCTCCGGCCGGAGGAAAAAACACTAAGCCGGAGGTTCCGGCCCTCCGGCCAAACTCTGCCTCCGGTGCATCACTAATTAGGAGTGGATTAATTGGGGACCAATTCATACAGAGCATTTTTCACATTGGTTTTCAATCTTGGAAACGCGATTTACTGCACGAAATGCTACATACCACCTGACAGTGAAAGCATAAATTTCATGGTTAATCCAGTCATGGACTGTCCCAGTCGACCCAGTTCTACTTTTAAGTGGGTCTTATTTTTACCGGTTTGTGGGGTTATCCCGGACGAAGGGGATAAAACGGAGCAACCAACCAATTCCATTGCTGTGGTGTTATTGATGACTGTATATTCTTGTTGATATATAAGCATTCTAAAGTTTCCAGATCTGTGCGATTGTATGCAAGAGTAATAATTTCAAACGGGTTATTTAGGAGAAGGTTCAAGTGCATGTGGAACGTTCTAGATGACGTTGAAGATGTAGCTCAAGTTGAAGTTAAGTACAGGTGTACGTACGAAATAAAAATAAAAGAGAACAGTTCATTAATATTCATAGTACAAGTTTCGATACTTCACCTATCACCTTTCATTGTACAGCTAAAAGATGATACGGAAAGTATCGAAACCTATACTGTGAATATTAATAAACTGTTCTCTCATACGATAGCCAGCTGATTCTATCAGCATTACGTGGGTGAGTTGTATCGTTTCGCTGTTACGACAGCACCTACGTGAAGCCCATCTCATACGAGTAGGCCTTGAGTTTACAGTAAAGTGACCATATTTTTAGGAGCAAAAAGCGGGACATTTTTCTATTTTTGGAGTTATAAACTAAAATGACTATATTTTCAGGAGCCAAAAGCGGAACATCTCTACCTCATATATATATATATATATATATATATATATATATATATATATAATTATTACTTCACTGCTTGTATTTTCTCTTGAGTATATAATTATGAAAAAAAATTAACTCAACTGAGAATGGCTTATATCTATGACATACCAATACACAATATTATCGTACTTGCTTTTCAATTCCTGTACTTTTCAGTAGATGAAATCTTCTGAAGTAACTCCGGAGTTGATTTCAACGTGGTGTAGAACTCCATACAGGTTTGATTGAAGTTTATTTTAGTTAAAAGTAAAGCTTTTAGAGTTGAGATTTTCAGTTGTGCTTTCTCAGATGTCGACGTCTTATTCATTTGAGAGAAAGCACGTTCAGTCGAAGCATTAGTTCCTGGAAGACAGAGTATGAACTGAACTAATGCTGACATTCGTTGATGATTGACATCTCTGGCCTTGAAATGAGTGAATACTTCCACCCAGCGCTGGTCTGTTGATAATTTAGATGCATTCCACTCTGCTACTTTCTCATCACTAATGTACTTTGCAAAACACGTGAACTCATCAAATAATTCAGTGTCAAATTTGGGGTCAAATAATTGTTTTTCAACAGCAAAATCCATTGTTTTCTCAACAACTGACCACTTTGGAATTTATTTTAATAAAGCCCACTGCATACACTCAACGTTTGGCAAGTGACCCGACCACTGATCCAGGTACTTAACACATGTGTCATAAAACTCGACTAATATTTTCTTTACAGATAAGGAATCATTAGAATCAATGAACCCATCTTGTTCAAGTTTGTTTACAAGACTCCTGACTGAGAGTGGCACAAACACATTATCTTTCTTTGATTGCAAATTATCCTTCAGATCAGAAATTGCACTCATCACTTCCACAACTGATATATGTTCACCCTCAATCTTTAAAACCACTTGGTGAAAGGTGGCTGCTTGACAGTGCACAAAGTTGAGCCAGATCTCTGATTGTGGGTTTTCAAAAAAGTTTTTCAGTATCACTGGACACTTGCTTTGGCTCAAAAAGTATTATCTTAGACCAGGAAACAACTTGAGTATTCTTTCAACTGCAGGCATTAATGCAAACCACCTTGTTTTACTATATCCCAGTAACTGTTTATATTCAATGTCCACAAAATCACAAAACTCTTTCAGCTCTTCAACTCGAACAGTATAAGGGGTTCCAAAAAACCTTAGCCCCCCAATTTGCAGCTTACATGTTTACTTATATCGAAATAGTTTTTAGTGATTATAAAAATATATAAAATTATTTATTGCAGGTATTAAAATTACTCTAGCTGATAAAGTGATAATATAATGGCTTCTCAATTAATTGGTGATTCGGAGAGGCAACGCGTGATAGATCGCATACGAGCAATAACATTTCGGGAAGCTCGTGATGCTGGAGCTACCTTTATAACACGTTCATGGGCTGCCAAAAAGTTGCGAAGAAGTGAGGACTTCGTCAAAAGAAATTGGAATAAAACTTTGGATGAATGTGAAATGGATACAACCAAATCTGGGCGCCCAAATTTGACACTCTCTCAGGAAACAAAGGACATCATTGAAAGCAGTACGCGTAAGCGGAAAAACAGCTGTGCTAAACTTTCTAGAGAGATCGAAGTGTTGAGAGGAAAGATCGTTAGTGGTGAGATCATTCGACTGTACCGTCATAGGCAAGGTTTAAAGCCTTGGCATGAACTTCCAAAGCCAAGAAAAACTCAACTTAACATCGATGACAGAATGTGGTTTGCCCATTATCTTGAAGATTGGGATGTGGATGATTTCATGCATTTAGCTGTCTCCGATGAATTTTTTGTTTAGGTAACACGTCGATCTAACTACCAAAATGATCGAGTGTGGGCCACCACACCAGATGAAATCGATGACAATGAACATTATCGCGAATTATTAAAAAGTCCAGACTGTGTTGGTGTGTTTGTTTTGTTCACTGCAAAGAAGCTCATGTGGGTGCTGAAGCCAAATGGTCAGAGTTGGGATGGACAGTATTTTCGTGATATTATTCTATCCCAGTATGTCATTCCTTTTCTAAGAAACCCAAACAATGTTATGGATGTCGATCAGGTCACACTTCTGCACGATAAGGCCAGGGCCGGATTAACCATTAAGCAAAATAAGCCCGTGCTTAGGGCATCAAGGGAAGGGGGGCACCACAGAAATTTTCCATTGTCGGATTTACCATGGATTTATTATACTATTATAATCGCGGCTTATAGCCTATAAGCTGTTGAAAACTGAATTATATATATTCATATATAGTATTTATTTGTTTTCATTGTTTGAATTTGTAGTGAACAACAACCCTTTTGAGAGAATAAATATATTTCGTTGTAATCACACACTTTACGCTTTGCGTTATTATTTTGTTTATATCAAATCTTTGAGCGCCATATTAAAAATACATATAGATTAAATATTTTCTTGTGCTATAGTAAATGTAAAAACAAGATTCAGTCATGCTGAACTTTATAAAATAATTGTAGAAGACAATATTGAGTGTGCCTTCCCAAATGTAGAAATTGCCTTTCGTATATTTTTAACATTAATGGTCACAAATTGCTCAGCTGAGCGTTCATTTTCTCAGTTGAAGTATATTAAAAATACCAACAGAACAACTATGCAACAAGGCAGGCTGGATGCCTTATCTCTACTAAGTATAGAAGCAGATGTGTTACGTAAGATTAGTTTTGAGGATCTGATCAAAGACTTTGCAATTAAAAAAAGTAGGAGAAAACTTTTCAAATATAAATGAAGTGGAAGTATACAAAAATAAACATTATTTTCCATCTTACTGTAAGTTTTGTTTCATTTCAAAAAATAAAATTTTATTTTATGGTTTATTTTTGTTTATATTTTGAATTACATATATATGGGGCACCAAAATCTTTTAAGTGCTTAGGGCCTCTAAAGGTCTTAATCCGGCCCTGTGTACATCGTTCCTTTGAAGAGGTATACCAGTGAGGGTTGTTTTGAGACCAGTAGCGGGTGTTCTGTCAATTTACCTCATCATTTCCATAAAAAACAGCCTCATCACTGAAGAGAATGGTGGACGGGAAATTGGCATCCGAGCATATTGTTCCGTGGTCCATTCATAAAATTCCATCCGCCGGTCGGGATCATCTTCGCTTAATTTCTGTAGGATCTGAAGTTTATATGGATGCCATTTGTGAGCCTGAAGAATGCGATGGATGCTACTTTTCGACACTCCTGTCTCGGCGGACAATCGCCGAAGAGACTTATTGGGACTTCTGTTAAAATGAGCCAGGATAGCAGTCGCTGTATCATCGTCAGTGGACCTCCTTGAAGGTCCACTGCGTGGTTTATCTTCTATGGATCCTGTTTCCTTAAACTTTGCAACAAGTCTGCTAACACAACTCTGTGTTATTGGCTCGCGGTCTCGATGCAGTGTGTTAAATTCAGCAGCGGCCCCTCTCTGACTCCGATTTCCTATGAGTAGAATTATCTGGATTCCAAAGCTGGGCACAAACCGTTAATCCGTTAATCGTTAATTAACGAAGTTAACTTTTTCGTTAACGATTTAACTTTTAAGTTAACTTTGAAAATCATTATCGGACTAATTAACTTCCGTTACATTTAACTTCCGTTAACCCAAAAAATTCATAAATAAACGTTTAAAAGTTTCTATTATTTTCAGTGCTGAGCAGGTGCGCAATTAATCCGCCACTGTTAATAGTGATGAACGAATTTCCATTTCCGCAGTGCAAAATCAGGCGGAAAGATTTGCCATTTGAGTTGAATGTTTCAACTTCTTTCAAGAAATATCACGAGCATTTTAAGGCACTTTCAATAATATATATGTAACAATTACAACAAATAACTACATTCGCTTCATTTGCAGTCTGTCTCTTGCGCAACATGTTTGTGCTAGTGAATATTTAAAAATAATCGTTGTCAAGTAAGTCATGTATATTTATATGTCTGTGAGTACCTTATTAGTAGTCTCCTTGATACATTTCAAGAACCATAAAACTGATCAGGTAAGATTTCAATTCTCATGTCACTTTGATGACATAAATTAAGTCAATTGATGTCTTACAATGGGAGCGTTTTCACCTTAACCCTTTATGTCCTGGGCAAGGACATCCTGAGGGCCAAGAGATCATCCCTGTCTGATGAAAACTTTGATATGCTAATTTTCATGAAGGGCAACATGCATCTCATGGACAAAATGGAGAACGAGAAGAAAAGGGAAAATTAAATTATATATATATATATATTGTGTTTTTCATTTTTTTTATAATAAAAGTTAACGTTAACGGTTTATCGGTAACTTCCGTTACATGTTTAACGAATTAACGGTTAACGAAGTTAACTTTTTGGTTAACGGATTAGCGGTTAACGAAGTTAACTTTTTGGTTAACGGTGCCCACCACTGCTGGATTCATTCTTCCTTGCTCACAGACTTTATGGCCTGTAGAAAGAGAAAAATATGAATTATGGTTTGTAGAAATAGAAAAATATGAATTTCTCCTATGATGTCGGACTTATGGGACACCCTGTATATATATATATGAAAATTATTCCACGAAAGTAACACGTGAGAAATATTTATGATGAAAAGAACCACGAAGGAAAAGGAAACACAGAATGGTGCTCAAGCGCTTTCGTCTAATGACATCCTCAGGAACACTCAATGTTCCTGAGGATGTCATTAGACGAAAGCACTTCAGCACCATTCTGTTTCCTTTCCTTCGTGGTTCTTTTCATAATATATATATATATATATATATATAAAAATAAACTTATTAGATTTTTGTATATTTAATTGTATATAAACCATTTTATTGTGCGAAAAAAAAAATTGTATAGGACAAATGAAAACAAATAAGAAATAACCAAAGCTGGGCACAAACCGTTAATCCGTTAATCGTTAATTAACGAAGTTAACTTTTTCGTTAACGATTTAACTTTTAAGTTAACTTTGAAAATCATTATCCGACTAATTAACTTCCGTTACATTTAACTTCCGTTAACTCAAGTCCGTTAACCCAAAAAATTCATAAATAAACGTTTAAAAGTTTCTATTATTTTCAGTGCTGAACAGGTGCGCAATTAATCCGCCACTGTTAATAGTGATGAACGAATTTCCATTTCCGCAGTGCAAAATCAGGCGATATATTTGTTTCCGTCGCCACAATTTGTGTCTTACCAAATATGGTAGTTATTTATGGCATTGGTTTGAGCAAAACATGGTCGACTGTAAAATCAGGCGGAAAGATTTGCCATTTGAGTTGAATGTTTCAACTTCTTTCAAGAAATATCACGAGCATTTTAAGGCACTTTCAATAATATATATGTAACAATTACAACAAATAACTACATTCGTTTCATTTGCAGTCTGTCTCTTGCGCAACATGTTTGTGCTAGTGAATATTTAAAAATAATCGTTGTCAAGTAAGTCATGTATATTTATAATATGTCTGTGAGTACCTTATTATAGTCTCCTCGATACATTTCAAGAACCATAAAACTGATCAGGTAAGATTTCAATTCTCATGTCACTTTGTTCTCTATGGGCAAGGACATCCTGAGGGCCAAGCAGGGCCGGATTAACCATTAAGCAAAATAAGCCCGTGCTTAGGCATCAAGGGAAGGGGGGCACCACAGAAATTTCCATTGTCGGATTTACCATGGATTTATTATACTATTATAATCGCCTTTCGTATATTTTTAACATTAATGGTCACAAATTGCTCAGCTGAGCGTTCATTTTCTCAGTTGAAGTATATTAAAAATACCAACAGAACAACTATGCAACAAGGCAGGCTGGATGCCTTATCCCTACTAAGTATAGAAGCAGATGTGTTACGTAAGATTAGTTTTGAGGATCTGATCAAAGACTTTGCAATTAAAAAAAGTAGGAGAAAACTTTTCAAATATAAATGAAGTGGAAGTATACAAAAATAAACATTATTTTCCATCTTACTGTAAGTTTTGTTTCATTTCAAAAAATAAAATTTTATTTTATGGTTTATTTTTGTTTATATTTTGAATTACATATATATGGGGCACCAAAATCTTTTAAGTGCTTAGGGCCTCTAAAGGTCTTAATCCGGCCCTGGATAAGGCCCCCTGCTTTAAGGCATTAGCCACTCAACAGTTGTTGCGGAACCATAAGATCGATTTCTTTGGAAATGAAGAATGGCCAGGAAATTCTCCTGACCTGAACGTCTGTGAACACATTGGATCAGTTATGAAGGACAAGGTTGAATGTCTCTTGTTTCAAGAACCTGCAGCAAATCGATTTTCGAAGGATACAATGACGCAACACATTGAAACTGTTTTAGCAAATTTGCGTAACGATCAAGATCTATTCACGTCACTTTTGGCAAGCTACCCAAAGCGAATTCAGGCTGTCTTGGAAGCCAATGGCAGGAACACCAAGTTTTAATTGTTTCTCATTAAATGCAGGATTAAATTCTCTTAACTGGCTTATATCAAACTTTATCATTATCTCTCTCGGAATTGTCAGGTAAAATGTTTGAATATTTAGCTCTACTCTTCTCAATCTGCTTGGCTGTTACCGACTCCTCTCCGGTCTTTTTGTGCGCTCTCTTGTTTCGTTCGTTCGTGGCTTCCCATCTGTAATTGCTTCTTCCGCCATAATGTTTTTTAGAGCTTTCTGTACCATGATTCTGTAACTTACAAACAACTTTAAACACACTTTTATGAGTTTTCTAAATTCCTGTTTTAATGATAATTCAATTAACTTATGTGACCCATTTGACAATATTAAATGATTTTGATATTTATGTCAAGTACTATTTGAACACTAAGACTATATACGAATGCATGATTTGATGAAGTCATGGTGCGGCATCACGTGAACAGTTTTCCCACACCCCATTGGTTGAACAAAAAAAGTCACGTGTTCCAGTAAGAACACGTTGAGACCTGTCTGAACTTTCTGAAGGTTTTCGCGGAGGAAGTGACGTATCCTTTTCTGGGATTTAACCCAACATTCATTTTTAAGATTCTCCTCAACTCATTATGGATTTTTAACGTTACAGAACCGCTTAAAAGTAGCTTAATTTATTTAATGTCCTTTGCGATAGCCGAAATTTTCTCCTTTGTTATAAATATTCTATTCAAGAATTAAACTGACAATCAAAGATATGCGTAGGATAACCACTTTTGAAAACATAATTCCTAGCTCAAAAAATTTGAGTCCCGTGCCAAGGATATACTATAAATGGTCAATATTATTCAGATTGGGGCTTTGCGGAGGATAGGATAGGCACTCAATATTCTCCCTTCCTTGACAGTTTGTGACTTACAGTATGTGAGGGGGCGTTGTCATCTTGAAATACAAACTCATCAGCGCTGCAGTTCTTTGACATGAAGGAAAGGACCCTGTAACAAAATGCATGTATATTTGAAGCAATATACAATTACTAGTGTACCCGTGCCGTCAAGAATGACGGCAAAATATATATGAACCACGAAAATGGAGACTGCTGCAGAAATAAGAAGACGATTGGCAAGAGAACGACAACGTAGGAGAAGAGCAAGCTTATTAAGTCAGGAATGATACCTTGAACACTGTTAGTATAAAAAAGGATAGGATCATTATAAAATATATTTATTATTATTCCCGTCGCTTCGCTGACGGTTAGACAGGCTAAACTACAAAAAAAGAACCCAGCCGTGAAAATTTTGAGCTTCACATTGTGTCAACATTTCTGAATCTGGTATCTCCCAAAACCTCCTCACATTCATACAACTTGGGGGCTAACCCACTCCCCCATTACCCCCACCCCTCCCCATTACCACACCCATCCCCCATTACCCCCACACCACACCTTCCCCCCTGCCTCACCCTTCCGCCCACCCCAACCCTTCCCCCCACCCCCACCCTTCCCCCACCCTCACCCTTCCCCCATTGCTAAACTACAGAAAAGAACACAGTCATGAAAATCTTGAGCTTCACAATGCCGCCCGTAATACAATAATTCATAGCTTCTAATTATTCCTATCTAATTCCTTCAGAGCGTGACACAATTCTGCAACAAACAGACAGACATATAAACAAACAAACAAAACTTGGCTATTATTATAATGGGGATTGCAATTTAACGTGTCAATAATCATAAAAAATGTATTCCTTTTACGAATGACTTCTATTTTACATGAAAAACATCCCAACTGCAATATAGGATCGTTACGCCTCAGGACAGGTATGAAATCAAAGAAAATAAAAGGTGCTCATTTTTTTTAATAATATAATATGTATTGTATTATTAAAAAATGAGCACCTTTTATTTTCTTTGATTTCATACCTGTCCTGAGGGGTAACGATCCTATATTGCAGTTGGGATGTTTTTCATGTAAAATAGAAGTCATTCATAAAAGGAATAAATTGTTATATAGTAGTGTTGATTATACAATTTTATATTCCTTATATATGAAATGAAATGTAAAACTATATAACCGTGCTACTAAAATATACAGGGTGTTTCATATGTCTGGATACATTGGAAATATGTAGAAAGAGTAATATAACTTTATGACAACGTTTTATTTTCAACTTACTATTACAGAAGGTGTTCAAATTGTTCACCCTCAACTTCAACACACTTCATTACTCGTAACTGGCAAGCTCTCTGAACACTTTTGATTGTTTCAGCAGAAATTCGCAGCAATTCCAGTCTTATCTTAGATTTCAAATCTTCAATTGTTCTTTGTCTACGCAGACACGGTCGAACATAAGGAAATTCATTTAAACAAAATGGATAAGAATATTAAAAGTATAAAACGCTAAATCAAAATTACGTCAATTGTGAATGCTTTTAGATTTCCTTCTTTCACGTGACTGGCACACAGTTCATGTTACTGCCGCCTACCACATGAACGTTTACATAACACAAGTTCTTTCCCTCACCTATGTTGTGACCAAAGGTGGGCAGTTGCGCCGCAACTTTTTGCGGCGCAACATTTTTGGTTGCGCTTGCGCTTGCGGCGCAACTTTTTGAAAGGGGTTGCGCTTGCGCGTGCGGCGCAACTATTTCAGCAGAGTTGCGGTTGCGGCTGCGGCGCTACAAAAATCGTTGCGCGTGCCCACCACTGGTTGTGATCTACTGACCAGAGCCGTCGAAACTCTATCGCGCTACAGCCGGACACCCTCTTTCTGTACAAAGTGTATACATAATCGATTTGCTATACTCGTTAAAACAAGTTAAATGATCTTATTTTGTAACTTCGAAATTCTGACTAAGCTTGTTTGAACGCCAAATGATCTTTAGCTGTGAATTTATAAAAGGATTGTGAGCGACATTTTTTTTTTTTTTTTTAAGGAAATCCTGAAATATTGCTTGGTTCTTTTAAAAAAAAAAAAAATTCTGTCCGTCGCATTTTCATGGTATAAGTATGAATTGAACCTGAAAGTCATTTTCCCTGTAGTAAATAAACAGTATAACTCGGAATCAAAATCGTTCGAATTATCCTTCGCTCCCTTATTTGAAACTACTTAGTTTTTAAACCTGAAAAACTGAATGCGACGTATAAAAGTCATCAAGGTCTGAATAAAGTTTCTACAATAATTCATACTTTGAAGGGCAATTACAGAGCAAAAAATACACTTAAATCAAATAAGGGTACGTGACGTATCAACTGTATAGTGATAAAGTGAGTGTGCACTGAGAAATTATACCGATTCAGTGAGACAAACTGAAAGGGTCTTGGTTGAAGAGAAAAACTGAGTCTAGTACACATTTCCATCTTGGAGAAGAGACGCGTTGACTAAAAATAACCGTTGCGCATAACAGACAAATTTACTACTACAGTCACCGGGGTGCCTGGGCCCCATGGCGCAGCGACATGTATACTGCATGTATATGAAATGCAAAAACCATATATAATCAACACTACTATATAACCGTACTACAAGAAATACGTCAGGAATAAAAGCCATTAAAGAGAACAATAAAAATTAAATTTTAAAGCTACAGTGAGTGACAACGTTTCGAAATTGAAACGTTGTCAATTAAATTTTTTAGTTTTAATTCTTTTTATTTTATTCAGTGGCCTTTATTCATCATATATTCGCTATATTAGAACTGTCGTCAAATTTCAAAGTGTAACGCATAGCTATAAATAAGAACAGACTGTACATATGTATTTCATCAATTAATCGCCGACACATTGGTACAAGCGTCGTCGTTGAAAAACTGTTTATATATTATATATATATATATATATATATATATATATACACAAATTTTTTTGAAGAAATAAATAATTTAAAAATAATTTTATGAGAAATTGGTTTTTATCTGAATATAAATTTGAGCATTTGGAATGTTTTGCACGTTAAATTTGGAAAAATAGTTTTATTATACATTTTATCAATCATGAATCTACAGATGGGTGATGGCTGCTGCCTAAATTGTGCATCCGTACCCTAGACCCAAAGCTTTCTCATGCTGTAGGCCCTCATCCTATAAATCTTTGCTACAAAGGCCTAGCTCATGTCATTAAAAATTTTAACTTTTATTTGACTTTATAGGCCTAGGCTAATACCATACTTTTTTTAAATGTATAAACAGTTTGGGCCTTGACTTGGCTTAGCGTGGCAGTTGGGTCCTAGACATAATTTAAATGTAGCGGTTGTGCGCTAGGCCAATTCAAGGACTAGTTTAAGAAAACAGCATAAATAGGGCCTATGCCTAATTTAGGATTAAGACTGAACTAATATTTGGAGGGTTGGCTGTCATGTTTGTCCGTATTCAGAAATACTACGATAAAAAAGTTAAATGTCCAGTCTATTCTGTGTGTAAAAATACTGAAAACAATTATCATAATTGAGAAGAACCGTGATATACGCCAATCACAGTTATTTTTTCAAACGTTTCATATGGCTTGTAAGGCCTTATCACGAACACGAACAAATCAGGTGGAAACAAACTTTTAATAATATTCCACGTCAGAATAATGAGAGAATTTATAGCAAACTATTTACTGCATGCTAATATTTACGCATTATTATTATTATTATTGTTATTATTACATAAATATATTGAATCACAAAGCTTCATGGCGTTTTCCTTAATTGAAAAACAAACTTTTTTTACTTGACACCTCTTTAAATGTGAGTATCGGAAGTGGTATGCAAATATATTCAGTGGTCTAAAATGGCGGACAATGAAACGGGAATAAAATTAAATAAAGAGTAAATGAGGTGTAAAGTTGCAAACATTTAGCAGAGGTTCCGAAAGCACTCGAATTCTTCTGGAAATGATGAAATGAGTAAGTTCCTCATGAATATGTAAATGAAAATAAAGAAAACGGCAGAGGATTTGGTATATCTAATAAAAATAAACAATGTGCGATTTGCATTTATGTGTGCGCGTATTGCGTTGATATACATTTTTATGTGCATTTTTTATGTGTGTGTGTGTGTGTGTGTGTCCTTGTTTTCCCTACGGAAACGCGACAATCTTTAGGATACACACAGAACCAATCGCACACAAATGTGCAGTGTCGCGGTGGTTTATCTTTATAAATGCTATCTTCTATCAAGATAAAAGGGGATATAATTCGTTTACATTGGGAGGAGATTGTAGACACCAAATGACCAGGGAAGTACTCCGAGATGGATATTAGGCAGGAGACAGGGGGTGCTGGAACTCCCGTTTCTCCTGTCACTGTTCTCCTTAGCTGATCTTTTTCCGTGTCTCATCCACCATGTGAGCAGTCCAGCATGCTCTCAAACACACACTTCTCCTCCTATTCTTACACACTACAGAACCTTTTCAAAATTTCTATTAAAACTAAAAAAAGGAAAATGGCATCATTGGCCTTGGAGACTTTGTTTTAGGCTCTGTCTTCCGTGGAGTGGTCACTTTTGCGGGCGTTCGCCCTTAGCCCCCTCCTTACAACATAAAAAAAAGGTTGGGCTAGGTTACCGTATGTTAGGTTTGGTTAAATTTATTAGGCTTTTTAGATTGCGTAAATGTACCAATCCAGAACTGAATATGCGAAAATGTATAAAAATGTCGCGGTTTTGTTAGGTAACCATATATATATATATATACACACACACCTTACCTTATGAACCTTATGTTGTTTCGTGCGTGGTCTCTCTTCACACGGAGGTCAAGCTGGTGGCCCCGCCTCTAAGTCTGGCTTAGTGGAGGAGCGAGTTGCTTTCTTGCGCTCTCCACCATACATAGCCAGGCACGCCCGGTTCATCTGGTACCGTCCTGAGCCAGGCATCCAGTCTTCTCTTGAAGACTTCAACTTTGAACCCCGTTACGTTTCTGAGGTCCTTTGGAAGCTGGTTGAAAAGTCTTGGCCCCCCTGGCAACCAAGCTATTTTCCTTCAGTGTTGAGGAGGTCCCTTGTCGGGCATTTAATTTGGGAACACTACACATTCTGCCTTTCCTATTTTCCAGTGTTGTTTGAATGGTAATTGGATTTAGTTTTAGGTTTGGTACCAGTTTTTCGATCATTTTCCATATGTAGATAATGGCGTACCTCTCTCTTCTTTCCAGGGATTACAGATTTAGTTTACGTAGTCTTTCCCAGTAGTTGAGTTCTTTGCAGTCATCAATCTTGGCTGTGAAATGTCTTTGCGTTTCTTCTAGTTTATTAGTTTCTTCCTTGATATATGGCAGGGGCCTTCAACCTGGGCGGTAGCGCCCACTAGTGGACGAATTGTGATTTTAGGTGGGCGGTAGAAAATTTTCACGAAAACTGTAATTAGATTCACTTAAGTTTGTGGTAAATATGAAAATTTAGACTTCAAAAGACCCGATCTAAATCGACGAAAAATATAGTTAACACTAAGACCACACACACACGTACGCACACACAAACACAATCGTTTTCTTCTACAGTCTACATCTATTATACAATAAAAGAAAATTGAATTGATTGTTATCAATCAAAGATGATCTGACAGCTAGTGACTTGGAAAAATATAGTAGTCATCTTGATGCACTAAAAATTGACATGGAAAATCGCATTCAAGACATTATCAACCTTAAAGTCGATGCGTAGATGGAAACTCCTTTTATTATAAACGTATGTGATGTTGAGGTTACCTATCAAGAGGAATTATTGCAATTAAAATATGACGCTGAGTGCAAAGCAAATTTCAAAGAAGGTGGATACCTACAACTTTGGCATAACAAAAAAATGCCCAAGCTCTATCCACATTTATGGAATAAGATTTCCACTCTACTAGTAGCTTTCCCTACCTCATATGTATATGGTTGAATCAGGATTCAGTGCAGTGAACCACATTCTTACCAAGGAAAGAAATCGTTTGAATATAGCAGAGAGAAGAGATCTTCGTTTGTTTCTTACTAAAATAAAACCCAACTTAAAGTTTTTAATTAGCAAGCATCAACCACAAGGCTCTCATTAAAGGTAATTAAACATTTATTTTATTTTTTATTTTATTAATTGTGATGATTTATTTTTTTTGCCGTAAGGTGGGCGATAAGTTTTTTAATTCTCAAAAAATCAAAAAAGTGGGCGGTAAGCTAAAAAAGGTTGAAGGCCCCTGATATATGGGGACGTCAAAACTGAGCAGTATTCAAGTTTTGGTATAATCAGTGTTTTTAGCAGGAGAATCATTACTGTCCTGTCCCTTCTCTTGAACGTTCTTAGTACCTGTCCTGCGACTTTTTTTGCTTTATTTATCGCTCTCTGATTTTGTGTTTCGAATTTCGCACCATCTGTCATTAGACTCATTACTATCCTAGATCGATCGCTTTCGTGCTTCTCTGAATTTCCTGTCTATCTGGAGCATAATATGCAGCATGTTTAAGTTTCTCTTTTCTACCATATCTCAAGAACTGAAATTTGTCGGTGTTAAATGACATGTTGTCTTCTGACCATTTGTATATCTTGTTCGTGTCCCTCTGCAAGGCCTCCACTTCATTTACATCGCTGATTTTTCTGCTGATCTTTGTATCGTCTGCAAAGGATGTTACTATACTGTTGCTGTTTACTCAGCTGTCTATGTCTGTTAGCATGATAATGAACAGGAGTGGGGCCAGTACTGTCCCTTGTGGTACTTAGCTGCGTACTTCTGATTCTGATGATGATATACCTTGAATTTTGACGACCTGCAGACGTTCTCTGAGGAAGTTGTAGATCCATTTTCCCACTTTGCCTGTTATTCCTATATATTTAATTTTATGTGCTATTATACCATGATCACATTTGTCGAAAGCTTTAGCAAAATCTGTGTATATAACATCGTAGTTGTCATTGCCTTCAAGTGCATCTAGGATATTGTTGTAGTGTTCTATTAGTTGTGATAGGCATGATCTACCTGATCGGAATCCGTGCTGATTTTCGTTGAATCTTTCCAGTGTCTCCAGGAAGTCATAAATTTTCTCTCAAATACTTTGGTGAGGTGGGACGTCAATGACACTGGTCTATAGTTCTTTGCTTGATATCTGTCCCCTCCTTTATATATATAGGGACAATGTTTTCGCTTTTCAAGATGCTCGGTATTTCCCCAGTGTCTAGGGATATTCTCCATATCCAGTATAAAGGTGTAGCTATTTCATTTTTACAGTTTTTAATCAATAATGCGTTCCAGTTGTCCGGACCCGCAGCTGAATGTGGTTTCATTTGTCCTATAACTCTCGCTACATCTTCTGGGGTAAAATCAAAGTCTGTTATGTACTCTCCTTGCAATTTCTCTTCAAAGAATGCATCTATGTCAGGAATCGCTTTGTCACTTTTTGGGGTACTGAAAACTGATTCATATTGGGCTCTCAATGTTTCAGATATTTATTTTGGATCATCAGTTAGTTCATTATTTCTCGTCCTTCAGGACCCAATTGCAGCACGCGTTTTTGTTTTCCTTTTTGCATAGATATAGAAGTATTTTGGATTTTCCTTTATTGCTTCTACCGCCTTTTCCTCTTCCCTCTCTGAATGGTCCTTAATCAGGGCTTGTATTTTCCTATCGATACCCTCCAGTTTTTCTGGTATTACTTTCCTGGCATTTTCTCCGCAGTTGCCTAACTTCGCCTCCACTCTCTTTCTTTTGCGGAATAGTCCTCTTTTGCCTCTCTAGCCAGCTCCTCTTTCCTTTTGGCTGTGATTACGGAGCATATTTTTCTAAATTTTTCAGCGTTTTTTCTTCCAAGGTTGTTAGCATTTCTTCAGTTGTTTTATTCTCGAAAATTGTTCGCCACTCTATTTGGGCCATGTGCGATCTGATTGCTTCCCAATTTATTGTTTTGGAGTTTAAGTTAAAGGCCCCAAATTTGCTTCTTTCCTCAATATGTGTATTGTCTTTTAATGCTGTCGTCATATTTGTTGATATCTCGATTAAGTTGTGGTCTGAGATAATGGTTGGGGTTATTTTTATATCAGCAATCAAGTTCGTGTTATTCGTGAATACCAGATCTAAGCAGTTATTTTTTCTGGTATTTTCTGTTATCTCCTGTGCTAGCATAAACTCATTTGTGAGAGCCATCAACATTTTTGCTTGCTCCTGGTCTTCTCTTGTGCCCCCCTTGTCCTGGTGTATATATATATCTATATTCCTATCCACCTTTTTGTATTTTATAAATGGGAAGTTAAAGTCTCCGCAGATCATCATATTCGGGAATGGAGGGTTTATGACCTTTATTAGCTTTCTGATGTCATCAATGGCCTCCGATAATTTTTCGGTTGGGGTGCTTGGAGGGCTATAGATGACTATTAGTATCACGTTTAATTTCTCTATTTTCACTGCTAGGAGTTCCACATAGCTGTTTGATTTACTTATTATCGTCTCTGTCATATGACCTTCATGTACATATATAGCACAGCCACCTTTACGTCTCGTCGTTCTATCCGCTCTTTGTAAGTTGAAGCCCTCTCTATTTATCTCTTTCTTATCAATACAATGTTCGCAGTTTTCACAATTTCATTGGCAATCCTTAAGATGAGTTTCTGTGAGGCATGCGATGTCCGCCCTTGTTTCGTCCATAAATCCTTTCAGGTACGAAACCTTATTGAGTGATTGGTTTGGTCTTATTCCTTGAATATTAGCCAGGACAATTTTTATGTTCTCTGTTTTTCGTTGCCCCTTGTACATTTCAATTTCGTTCTCCTTCGATATCGCTTGATTCGTTGCTAGTGATGTGAGTCGTTTTTTATTGTCGTTTTTTTTGTTTTTTTTGTCGTTTTTTTTTTGTTTAAAACGAAGATAGTCTGTTTTTTTTGTTTTTTTTGTTTTTTATTGTTTTAAACTTATTCCATATTTTTCTTCCTTTAATCTAATAAGTATATTAGTATTACCTACAATATACTATACTACCATGCTTATACAGTTATACCTAGTATATATAGTCATCTTTTAGAAAAACTGAATCACACAAAAAGTGTATAATAGAAAGGAAAAACAAACCCTCATTTTTTATATGTATATATATTTTTTAACTAGAACATAAAACATTCTTCCTCGTTTCAAACAATATACATAATTGTGATTCGCAAGAGTACCAGTATATATATTCCAGATAGAAAAAAAAAATATTCACCTTTTTTTGAATCTTTTTGTTAACCTAATGTTGTTTAACCTTCATTTCCATGGAAGAATCATCACTAGATTGGGTATATATGCTAGTTTCAATATCACAGGTACTGGTATAATATACATAAAAAATACATAATACTGGTATAAAACAATATATATAATTGTGATTGGCAAGAATACCAGTGTGTGTATATATTCCAAATAGAAAAATAAAAAAAATAAAAATATTCACCTCTTTCTTTAACCTTTGTGTTAACCTAATGCTGTTTAACTTTCATTATCTAATTCTATTTCCATTGAAGAATCATTATCACTAGATTGATTAGAGCATATAGTTTCAATATCACAGGTACTGGTACTTATTGCAGATTTGGATGTTGACGAAGCCAATGTAGCACCATGTTTTACTTCACTTTCTTGGAATTTTGCATTTTGGGATATAAATACTAGCTTTGCTGCTCTGTCTGTGCTTAATCGGTTTCTTTTGGCTGTATGGATATTACTGTGTGTGCTAAATGATCTCGGAGGTAATGAAAGGGCGAAATAGAGGTGTATGAGTTTGTGTAGGTAAGTTATATATGTGAGTATGCGAGCGTATGTATCTGGAATTCTGGATGTATGCGTGTGTATGGGGTATATAATAGATATAAATGTGTATATAAGTATTTATGTATATATTGGTATATATGTATATGGGTGTATGTGTATGTATATATATGGATGGTCTCGGGGGGAAAATATGTCATCGCGGGTCTAAAGGATAGTTAAGTGGGAGATTCAAAATCCGAGGCATGGATGGGAGAGTCCTGGAAAGGTTGGACAATGGGCAGTCAGCTCCCAGCCAGTGTTCTCGCAAGTTTAACGGATCTCAAGATACAAGACTTTCAGTGCAAGAAAGAAGCCAGTTTTTTCTGTAAATAGGCTGAAAAGGACATTCTATACTGGTACCATATGGCCTATTTTATTATTTATTTATTTATTTTTATAATATATATCATTGCAAAAGTATACCTTATAATTAAATTGGCAATATCTATATTAATTATTAAAAAAAAATAAAAATAAAAAAATAAAAAACAACGACAAAAAACAACAACAACAACATGGACATAAAAAAAAACCGTTTTTTAACATCACTATTCGTTGCCCTATGATCCTCCGAGAGAGATCCGTTTCTGTCTATTTGTACTGGTAGTTTCTTGCCCAGTATCGGTTTGGTTCGGGGGTTTCCAGCTGTGTCAACTGCATGTGGATGACATTTAGCATCCGTAACGTGTCCGCGATGTTGAAAATTTTTTTTGTTCGCTTATTGTGTTCCTATTGTTATTCATATTGTTATTGTTATTCCTATTGTCATTTAAACACACACACACACACACACACAATATATATATATATATATATATATATATATATATATATATATACACAGGGTGTTTCAGGAGGAAAGGTCAATACTTCGGGAGGTGATAGTATCGGTCATTGTGAGAAAAAAAAGTTCATATGAACATGTGTCTAATTCTGAATGGTTACGGAGATAGAGCTGTTTGAATCTACAAATACAAAAGCATTGTTAATGGTAATCAAGAAAGAGAAACCAATTACTGTTTCTAACATTTAATGTTTAAACATTGGCATTTTGAATGGTATCAGATACAGAAATGACAAATTTGTTACAGTTTACAATACGTTTTCGAAAATCCCACCGTCAACCTCAATGCACTTTGCAACTCGTGTGCGAAGATCGCGTGTTGTTCGTCTGAGTTGATCTTGACGTTCCTTTATGCGGGCAGCAGCATCCAAAATGCGCGCGAGCAATTCGTCTCGTGTATTCACCTTTCTTTTGTAAACTTGACTTTTCATCCACCCCCACAAACAATAATCTAACGGAGAGAGGTCTGGAGACCTTGGTAGCCATTGAATGGGACCACCGCGGCCGATCCATCGACCAGGGAAAGTTTGATTTAGGTATTGCATCACCAGACGAGTAGAATGTGGAGGAGCTCCGTCATGCTGAAAATACATACGAGCGCGTGTAGCCAAAGGAACATCCTCCAATAGTCCTGGCAATTCATTTTGCAGAAATTCTAGGTAACTTTGTCCTATAAGACGATTCTCTAAAGTAACAGGGCCAATCAGCTGATCATCGATGATACCGCACCACACATTGGCAGAGAAGCGATGTTGAAAATTTGTTTCCACAGTGGCATTTGGATTTTCGTCTGACCACCGATGAGAGTTACGAGTGTTGTTGATACCGTCACGGGTGAAAGTAGCTTCATCGGTGAACAGTATTAATCGAAGCAATCGGCGATTAGCTACCCAATGACAAAATTCCAGTCGCATGGCAGCGTCTCCTGGTTGAAGGTGTTGTACACGCTGTACATGATATGGATGCAAGCCTTCCTCACGTAATGTTCGCCATACTCTTGTGTGTGGTACACCGAGACGTGTAGAAGTTCTTCATGAGCTAGTAGTAGGACTACGCTCTACCAACTGCAGAATGTTTTCCACTTCATCCACATCTTGTTGACCTTCACGTTCAGATGAAACATGAGCGCTGGGAAGTGTATCAATCTCACGCAATGTGTTGAAAACCCTGGTAAACACCCTTCGATCCGGAATTCTGCGGTATTCTGCAACAGTAGCTGTTGCACTTCCATCGCAAACACCGTAGACATACACCATATCTGCATATTCGGCATGTGTGAAGGTGTGTGGCATTCTTAACACTGCTTCAAACACCAAACAATGTCACTCACAACAGTCAGCTGTTGATTGGCTTATGTTACATGCTTACATGGTTCAAGGTTATAGGCGAGGAAATGGGGAGGAAGAGCTGCGCGCGCATCAGATTCAAACAGCTCTATCTCCGTAACCATTCAGAATTAGATACATGCTCATATGAACTTTTTTCTCACAATGACCGATACTATCACCTCCCGAAGTATTGACCTTTCCTCCTGAAACACCCTGTGTATATATATATATATATATATATATATATGTGTGTGTGTGTGTGTGTGACATGAAATTAAAATTAGGACAGCAAAACATAAATCGTTTCAGTTTGGTTGAGAGATTCGAAGAATTTGTTTTCAGAGCAATAAAAGTGCCGTTAAAATAATGAAAACATCTCTTTTAGATCTTTCATTTCGTGTATTACTTCGGATGACACGTGTGTGTGTGTGTGTGTGTGTGTGTGAAGATTTGCTTTCAAAGGTCGAAATAGCTTCCAGAATTACAGTATCGTTTACCCATAAAAACCTTAGCAGGGGAACGTCACATTTTTCAAAAATTCAATCTTGTATTTTAATGAAACGATTGCATTCTCCTTAAATTCAAATTTGAACTTTTATTGGAGTTATATTTCCCCAAAATATTTCCAAATTTATTCGCTTTCTCTTTAAATTATATAAGAACAGTATTACGATTAATTCCGGTATACTTTGAAAGTTGATTTAGAATTTGTAGTATAGTTACAATTGAGGCTGCAGAAGCAAAGGACTATCTACTGATGCTGGGGGATGCGTTTATTGATAACGTATCATCGCTGAGGTATAGTATAGCGAGGGGTAGCGGAACAATGTCGATCTGCGCCATGACTCCAGATTTGAAAACATTTACTGGAGCACAGCTCTGAATTTACTTTTTTTTCCCTTACACCACTAGATAGGTTAATGATAGTAAACTCTTGAATTGACGACATACCAATTACAAATTGTTTTAGCTAAACATAATAATACAATAATGTACAGTTTATAACTCACCTTAAGTTTATTTATTCATTGCAGCAGCAACAGTGGACGATGTTAGACCTTGCATGTAGGCATTTGTTGTGAATTTACCGCCATGTATGCTTGGCCACTGATCAATGGCTTTCTGTGTGATCATTACAGCAGATCTAGTGCCTGGAGCTGGACCCTCCTTCACAATTCTGCACAGCTTAGTCAAATGAGATGGCTTAATGGATCCTTTGTGTTCAACAATGTAACCAAGAATGGAGAATGTCCCTTCAGCTGGTGCTTCACTCCAGGCAGTTGATCCATCTTTATCAAAATGCTTTAATCTCTCTGTGATTCCTTTCCACAGCTGTTCTATATATTCTGTCAGCCAATTTATCACTGAGTCTTTTGTAAAACTACTTTCAGATCTGGTTCTGGATGGTCTAGCAACTTCAGCAACCTGGTAGTAATCAGAACGTTTCTTGATGTATTTGTAAACTTCATTTAGGATGTAATCCTCAGCTGTTAGTTCCTTTTGCTGACCTGTGGTATCGTGCTTAAATTCAGAAACTACATCATTTGCATTTCCTCCATTAGCTAATTTGGAAATTGTTTCCATCACTCTTAACATAACAGTTTTCCCTCCTTCTTTATAAAATATATTTTCTACAAATTCTGCACTAACTGTGGTTTTTTGAGCTACTTGCAACATAATCTTTGTTACATAGGAAATCAATACATAGAACTTGGCACTAATTTCTTTCTCTTGTGGATGATCAAAAAACACACAATTTTCCACAAATCTGTCAAATTGATCAAATTCGTAATTAACCATGCGAGTATCAGATTTGAGTTTTGGTCTCTTAAAACCAATGATATTGTCAAGAACCATATTGGTATAGTCAAGGCCTGATCTCAGATTTGAAGAGTGATTCTGAATAAAGTCTAAAAGCTCACTTAGTTTACGAATTTTCTTCAATGCATCAACGTGGGCTCTGTTCACAAGATGCATTAAGTCCCATCGAAATTTGAAATTTTCTCCAAACAACTTTTTCATTTCGTTTTTAAATGGCTCGTTGTCCTTACAAAAAGCTCCATCTCCAACCATTCCAGATACCTTGGATTTAATTGCTTCTTCAGATAGTTTCAAGTGATTAGGAGACTTCAACACATCAAAAATTTCATTGGCCAAATAAACTCCTGATTTGCTGCGTACTAAATTTATCCCAGCAAGTTTTACAGTCTTATCTTCTTCACTCATAACTAATACAACTAGCATGCTTAATCCCAAAATTGTTCCAATGTCAGCTGTTATTGTTACTGAAGTTTGTTCTAAGAACCACTTTACAGTTTGTTCTTTAAGTTGATTATCTAATAGCTCACAAATTGTCTCGCACGCATGTGTGCTATGATTCAAATTTCCAACCTCACAACCTGACCTATGTAATACAGCTAGAAGTACTGGATATAGAGCCCATGCAGTGTTTGTTTTCATTATGTAGTATAAGATGTTGCCACATAAGTCTTCTATGCGTTTAGTAGTGTTCCGAGAAGATGTTTTCATCACTTCATAAACAGCAGCTCTTTGATGATGCTGAAGTTTAATTAAATGTCTCTTCAGGTGGGTTTTCAGATTTCTAAACCATCTCTCTTGATTTTCTCCTTGTTTGCAACATAGGTTAAATCTTTAACATTGAAGTAACCTTTTATGTTAGAATGTTTGTCTGAAGCACATGCTTTGGGGTCTGTGCAAGCTATGCAATATAATGTAAACATTTTATCATCAGAAGCATCATCAATATCTTCTTGATTATCATCATCTTCATCCTCAACAGCTATATCTACATCAGGCATATTAGTGTCACTATTTGCAATGTTTTCCATTATATCACTTGGTACTGAAAATGAATCATCAGCATGCCCTAGATCCTTCTTTTCCACCAATTTGAATGTAGATTTGATCAAATCATTGTTCAGGATTTCTTGTATTGATTTACACTTGCTTAAATGGGCTATGGAAATGTCAAATTTGTTGCTTTTTGCTTTATTAGATTTGGATGCAACACTTGAACTTGAAGGCATATTTTGACTCTTCTCTTTATTAACCACAACAGCTTGGTGAGTTTCTTTTGTTAGGCGCAAAATTGCATTCAATGTCTTCTGGATTTGGGAATTTTCAAATTCCTCTAAAGCAGTTTTGTTAGTCTGATGCGCAGATTCCTCACTTACCTTTTGTTTCTTAGGTGGAGGAGAAGCACTTTCTTCAGTCTGTGAAACATCTAGTGAAAAAGTTTAATTTTCTAGATTAGCAGTTGATGAAGTTGGTTCATTTTTCTGAGGTCTAGCACTAGCACATTTTGTGAACAAACTAAATGACTGCTTTGCCGTATCTCTTTGCTGCACTTCATCCTGGTATTTCTTTACTGCAATATCTAAGCTGTGGGCCCAAACTCTGGGACCTCTTGTATTGTAACAAATATTTTTTTTGGAATTAAAATGTTCCTCCCAGTTTTGCTTCTTTGAATATTTGTTCTTGCATTGACCACAAAAGTAACCCCTTTTAACACCCTCACTTTTCTCTCCAACTTCATCAATATTAGGATCCATTATTGATTATTGACTACCTGAAAAAATACAAAATAAGTAAAAGTTAGTAAATATAGTATGGTAAAAGTGAGTAAAAGTAAGTAAATATAGTACAATGAAAGTAAGTAAAAGTAAGTGCTTTAAACTTAGTAAAAGTAAGGAAGAGTAAGAAGAGTAAGTAAAAGTAAGTAAAAGTAAGTTTAAACTTAACTAAACTTTTCAATTCTAGAGTCATGGTGGATTACTTAAAACCGCACAAGTAATTATCTGGCCAATTTATCAAACCTGGCCGAGATCAATGGAACATAGTCCAATCCTGATAATTTTATATTAAAAAAATATACGTTTTAATAAAATTTTAATTATCAAAACATTGAAGCTTAACAAAAAATAAAAATAATTGTTAAATATGGAATTACCAACTAAACTTAAAATAACTAAATTTGTAATTTAAAAAAATTGGTTTGTACAAGAACGTATACGCAAAAAAATTGCATAACGTCTAGCGGATGAACAAAACCCAAACCCAAATTTACTTTTTCTCATGGTCAAATTTACTGGAGCAATGCTCCCAAGATCCCAGGAATCTGGAGTCATGATCTGCGCAACGTCGACACCCTAATTCCTGAACTTGCATAATGTTGAAAACCTCGACCTTATGCGTGTTAGTTAAATTCATATTAAGTTACTTTAGGTTAGGTTAGGTTACATCATGCCCAGTTAGGTTACTTTAAGTTAAGTAAGGTCTGGTTTGGTTAGGTTAGTCATTTTCGCTTGAAATATGAAACGTATGTATGGGTTAGTCACTACAAAAATGTTGTCACTGTTAAAATATTAAACAAATTTTTCATTTTTAGTTCAAATCCATATACTTGCATTTAAGGTCGATCTGGAATAAGACCGACTTGCATAAGGTCGAACGTTCGCATTATGAAATTTGATTTTGGTCAGCCTTTGGAAAAAATGAAACATGGTCCCTGGTTGGACAATTCATAATCCCTAGACTAACATGGTCTGAATACACGTTTGTGAGAGATACACAAGCCAGTGCCTCTGGAGGCGGAAGCTGTTATGAGTGAGGAACATTTTCATACGTCATTCCACTATTATTCCGTGTCCAGTTTCTTGAAAGTTTCTCATATAACATCCGCGCAGAGAAGACATTATATAGAGGAAAATGAATTTTTGGTGATGGAGAGAGGAATTTTATCAGTTTTGACTTCAACTACGGAGTTGAATGTTCAAAGGGAATGAAGAACTTGTAAATCAATAATAAATTTAATTGGTTCGTCATTCACTTCTAAAAAACGACTAAATTTTATTCTTGCTCATTTTAACGCCCAAAATACTTCTTTTTAATTTCTGATGAGAACTTTTCTCGATAAACTAGTCTCAATTTTTTTTAAGTTAAATGTTGTGCAAATATCTTATGTATATGTTACGCCCAAACATCGAAATCGCTCAGTGAGCGAAAAAACAGCCACAACGCGTTGTGGATGCACCTAAATGACCACACACCGATGTTAGATATTTTTTTCGCTTCATGGCCGTTCTCAAACCACAACGCGTTGTGGACGATTCGGATATGACCACGACGCGTTGTGGACGATTCGGATATGACCACAACGCGTTGTGGACGATTCGGATATGACCACAACGCGTTGTGGACGATTTGAAAATTATTGAATGCCCGGTTAGGTTAATTGAATGCCCGGTTAGGTCAACTGTACGCCCTTGACGATTGGTTAAGTTGTGATATTTTCGTTAAAACTAACGAAAATATCACGGCTTAACCTAACCAATCGTCAAGGGCGTACAATTAACCTAACAGGGCATTCAATTAACCTAACCGGGCACTCAGTTGACCTAACCGGGCACTCAGTTGACCTAACCGGGTATTCCATTAACCTAACCAGTTGGTTAATTTTTACATTTATGTCTCATTCTAAAGTTGCTTAAAATTAATTGAAACCTACGGGAAAATTATTGATAACACCAGTACACATTTGAAAACTTGTCGATCGATTTTTACAAACTAGTTGGTGATTCTATATAATTTGAGTGCGCTGATCTCAAAAATATAGTTAGTTTTTCCCTATCACGTATGGTTTTCTTACTACAGGGTGTGTCATAAATCCCCCATTTATCCCCAAATGTGAATCATCTTATCGAGACCAACATTGGATTGCACATGCTAAACCATAAATTTTTGTTGTTATAGACTACAGTAACGCTTACATAATAATGTAGGGTAAATATATATAACAACCAGTCCCGTTCCCAGCAAAATACTCTCTCCCCTCCCATCAATGGGTGGTTAACATTTAGGGACAGATGAGGTATTACAACACCCCTTGTAGCACGAAATCTTTAGGTGATAGAGTAAAACCTAATTAAAGCAGAATTAAATAGCTCCTAGCTCTTGGACAAGCATATTGCTTGTTTATGAAAGAATAAAAAATAACTGAAAGAAACAAAATATATTTACCTTCTTTACTTGCAAACATTTCAGGACTTATTCCAAAGACTTAAGACTACGAAGGTAGATCTGACTAATGACGACTAAACCGGTGCTTCTTTGATGTTTTCTTATGCTGTGCGTTAAGCTGATCTCGTTGCAGACACCAGCAGTAATCCGCCATCATATTTGTATGCCATCTTCCTTGATATCTTCTTTCCATGGTTTTGATGTCCTGGTGAAATCGTTCCCCTTGCTCCTCGCTGACATCTCCGAGATTTTCGGGAAAACGGTCAAGATGCGAAAATAAGAAGTGAACTTTCAGGCTCATGTTGCAGCCTAAGGCACAAAACTTTTTAAGCATACTGTATTTTCCACCAGTCTTTCATAATTTTGGCTTTTGTAGTTTCCCAAGAAGTGTTCAACATCTTTGAAACCAAGCCATGCTTCTTTTTCTTTCTTGGTCATTGTGTTCAGGAAATGATCGTCTGTCAATAACTTTCTAATCTGAGGACCTATAAAAACACCTTCCTTTATTTTCTCGTAGCTAATCTTTGGATATTTTGAACAAATGTACTTGAAACACTCACCTTCTCTATTCAATGCTTTGACATACTGCTTCATCAAGCCTAACTTAATGTGCAAGGGTGGTAGGAGGATTTTATTTGGTTCAACTAGATGTTCATGTAAAATGTTCTTTGATCCTGGGGTAAGATTCTCTCGAGGAGGCCAAGTTTTCCTCTTCCAGTGCTGGTCACGTGCTCGACTATCCCATTCGCAGATGAAACATGGCATCTTAGTGTATCCTGATTGCTGCCCAAGTAACATGCAAAGGACTTTGAGATCCCCACACAATATCCATCTGTAATTTTGATACTGAATTTTTTCCAGAAGCAGTTTCATGTTATCATAGGTCTCTTTTAAATGAGTAGAATGGGCCACTGGGATTGATGCATATTTGTTACCGTTGTGCAGTAACACTCCTTTTAGACTGGTTTTAGAGGAATCTATAAACAACCTCCAGTCACTGGTTTGGTATTCGATGCCTGGCTTGCACACTAATCCTGTGATGTCCTTGCAAAATACCAAGGGACCATCTTCTTCGAAAAAAGGCACGAAGTCTTTCTCACGATTTCTGTACCAAGCGAAGTATGTGTCGGATGCCAATAAATTGTTCTCCTGCAATCTAGACCCCAAAAGTTCTGCAGAGTCCTTAGGCAGATTCAAATCCCTGACTAAGTCATTTAGTTCGGCTTGGGTTAATGGTTTAGAATCTCGGTCAGCTGTTCGCTGTTCATAAACATCATCATTGTCTGGATTTGGAGCTGAATCAGAATCTGAATTGTATTGATCCAGACTCTCGGGTGGGCGGGGAATAGGAACTTCTGGACCATGGGGTACCGGCCTTATTGCAGATGGAAGACTTGGGTATTGAAGGCTCTCTTTATTCTTTACATTATAACCTTTAACATTGCAAGAACAGAAGTAGCAGTCGTCGGTATGGTTTCTAGGCTCGCGCCATACCATAGGGATCCCAAATGGCAAACTTTTCTTTTTACCTTTGCTCCAATTCCTTAGTGCCGCAACACACGTAAGACAAACCTTGTGTGGAGCCCAACTTTTGTCTTGATCTCCTAATTTAATTCCAAAATAAGCATGATAAGCTCTCTTAATGAAGGTCGTTACATTTGTCCTTTGTTTTACAACAACATACCGACCACAAATATAACAAAATATGTCTGGACTATGGGTACATCCTCTAGAAGTCATTATTAAACTTTTAAATACGTAATGTTAGAATTATCTACCTGAAAAATATGAAAAAACGAAATTAATTAAAGATAAAAAAGGTAAAAAATTACAAAACGCCCCAAAATTGTTTTGCTAATAACTTTAAAACTGTGGGTGATAGAAAAAACTGGTAGAATTTTTTAATTCAGCGCAGCGAACTGCTTCAGAATCACAACTCAACATAAAGAAATCGATTTTCATGCAGACCGGTGTAATAATTTTTTAAAGGACTATCTTTTTTCTTGCATATCTGCTTAACTTTGCTTTTTAATCAGTGAATACGTCGATAAATATATACGTCCTGTTTATATCATTTCAATATACGTCGTGTTTAAATGGAGTTTGATGAAAGACATCGGTGCGTGGTCGTTTCAAATCGTCCACAACGCGTTGTGGTCATATCCAAATCGTCCACAACGCGTTACGGTTGTTTGAGAACGGCCATGAAGCGAAAAAGTATCTAACATTGGTGTGTGGTCACTTAGGTACATCCACAACGCGTTGTGGCTGTTTTTTTCGCTCACTGAGCGATTTCGATGTTTGGGCGTGACATATACACCCTAAAAGTAGTTGAATTGTCTTTTTTACTCAACTCTTCAATATATACGCCAAACGCGCGAAACCTAAAATAGCCATATTAAATTATACGAGTTTTTAACTGCAATGATTATTATTTTATACGTTAATAAATTAATTTTCTACTATTTACGGGTGTTTTCTAAACGAAACAACGCCATTTCCTACTCTAAACAACGTAGCTGAGGAGAATCCAAACCTGACGCTTTTATGAAACGTTTGGTAATTGACAGTTTTCATTTACGAATGAGGCTTTTGAATTAATTTTTAATTTAACTGAGAGAGAGAGAGAGAGAGAGAGAGAGAGAGAGAGAGAGAGAGAGAGAGAGAGAGAGAATTTACATATCTGGCCTTTACACTTTTTATAATTTTACGTAACAATTTTATTACATCCTACACCTATAACGAAAGGAAGAAATGTGGGATCTAGTGTACAAAAATATCGGAAACTTCTCTATAGGCGTTCTCATAGGACTCTTCTATAGGCGTCTTGCTATTGGTTAAAAGAAAGCTGTGACTGCAAGTTTTTAAATGATTGTTACCTTTTAAAAGACTTAATTCTTCTCTCTCAAGTCGCTTTTTAAATCTAAAGAGAATTTCTTTCGCCAAATAACCGTTATACACAAGGATCATTTTTAAAAATTTTAATTAACGATCAAATTAATTAATAAATCATATTAAAAATAATTATATTAAATTTCAACGCCAGTCTTTTTGATTAGCCGACATTACTCGTTTATGAGAGTAGTGATGCACCGGAGGCAGATTTTGGCCGGCCGGAGGTTCCAGCCAATTGATTTATTTCAGTATTTATATGTGTGTGTGTGTGGTCCATCGTCTCATCTATTTAGGGTTTATATATTATAGTCCTGCTATTTTAAATTATTAAGTCTTTAATAACTTAAACTTTATAAAAGTCGACTTTCTATGCTTTGTGTGTGCTAATTTCTCTAAAAATTCCCATTGAACAGAATATCCTCAGGTTATGAAACTTATGATGTCTTGCTGAATGCTGAGTAAAGTAGCCTATATCAAATCAATTGTTAATACAATCACTGATCACTCATAAAATAAATTATTATTACAGTCACTGAGAACTGAAATATTCGGATAGGTGCAGAAATGAGGTTTTATAGTTTTATAGAATTAAAACTAAAAGTTGTCAGAATTGAGTTTCGTGTACCTGGCACCTCCGGCCAGAGGCCGGAGTCTAGTGAGACCTCCGGCCAGAGCAGGAGGTTTTCTTAAATGGCTGGAACGCCTGCTCGGCCGGAGCCGGAGCTCCGGTGCATCACTATATGAGAGCTCCCCAAAAATAGAGCAATTCTGGTACCAGAGTTATATTACATATGTAACAACCCCTACTCGTAGATGAAGATCTCAGATCTCACCAACGATAAATTGCTTATACTGATATATATATATATATATATATATATATATATATATATATATATATATAGCGTAAAGAACGACGCTTGTATAGAAGAACATTCCGCGCAAGATGAGGAGGGAGAACGAACAAATGAAAAAATGAGGTAACCACCCGGGAATCAAACCCGGGATCTTCCGATTGCCGGTCAGATATGATAACCATTACACCATGGGCCTCACTCGATCAGAAGTCGTAATTCTCCTACATACGCGCAGAAACCAATGCCCCGAGGGGGCACCTCACGCATGCCGCACATATATACATTTCAACTGCAAACACACAGTATAATTAACGTAAAGAACGACGCTTGTATAGAAGAACATTCCGCGCAAGATGAGGAGGGAGAACGAACAAATGAAAAAATGAGGTAACCACCCGGGAATCGAACCCGGGATCTTCCGATTGCCGGTCAGATATGATAACCATTACACCATGGGCCTCACTCGATCAGAAGTCGTAATTCTCCTACATACGCGCGGAAACCAATGCCCCGAGGGGGCACCTCCCGCATGCCGCACATATATACTCAACTGCAAACAACACACAGTATAATTAACGTAAAGAACGACGCTTGTATAGAAGAACATTCCGCGTATGTAGGAGAATTACGACTTCTGATCGAGTGAGGCCCATGGTGTAATGGTTATTATATCTGACCGGCAATCGGAAGATCCCGGGTTCGATTCCCGGGTGGTTACCTCATTTTTTCATTTTTTCGTTCTCCCTCCTCATCTTGCGCGGAATGTTCTTCTATACAAGCGTCGTTCTTTACGTTAATTATACTGTGTGTTGTTTGCAGTTGAAATGTATATATGTGCGGCATGCGTGAGGTGCCCCCTCGGGGCATTGGTTTCTGCGCGTATGTAGGAGAATTACGACTTCTGATCGAGTGAGTCCCATGGTGTAATGGTTATCATATCTGACCGGCAATCGGAAGATCCCGGGTTCGATTCCCGGGTGGTTACCTCATTTTTTCATTTGTTCGTTCTCCCTCCTCATCTTGCGCGGTATGTTCTTCTATACAAGCGTCGTTCTTTACGTTAATTATACTGTGTGTTGTTTGCAGTTGAAATGTATATATGTATATATATTAGGGTGTCCCTCATTTTTCAACTTTTAAGTTTCCGTGCTCTGACCCCATCAAAGTATGCCATATGATGTAAAAACAGTGTACAAAGTTTTATTGAGATATTTTAATATTTCGAGGTCGCTCAACGGCTTCGAAGTATTGGATACGAGATTCTCAGAAAGTGTGAATATAAACAATTTCCAAATGTATTTAAATAATTTATTATGTTCCTACATTAGCAGGAAGTGCACAAGACATTATCATAATATTAAGATAAAGTACATTAACATCAGACAGTAGCGTAATTATTATGATTAATCATTATTTCCACTGAAGGTATGCTTTTGTCCCCATATGCAATGCTTGCGATGGTCTTCAACAACCTGGAGAAGAAACTAGAGTTGCTCTTCATCTTTAGTTAGGTATCCAGAAAAATCCTGGATGAGAGCAACTCCACGTTCATCGAAGTCATTTGTTATAGTTAGAGTTTTTTTTTAATTTTTTACAGTCTCTTTCGCAGTCTGGTAATGGGTATCCTCTTCCTATTGCTCAGCAGTTTTCTCCAAGAATTCATCTGGGAAGTTAGCTTTGAACAATGATTTTGTGTTTTTTGTTACAAAGTTTTCCAAGCTTTTTACTTTCACAGTATCCAAATCAACAACCACACGCTTTGGAGGGTTCTCTTGTCCATCAACACTAGTCATAGATATGACCATGCGATTTTTGATATCAGGGAGGACATCGTCAGTGAAAAAAGCAAGACCCACCAGCTCTTCAGACAAATACCATAAATGAGCTGCCATCTTCTGTGAAGTTACCATGGCAATGCGTGGATGGAGGTTTGAATAATTTATTAGTGACTGTAGGAGATGAAAGTCATTTTGGGGAGCACTAATGGCGCAAGGGCACGTGGTCCAAACTTTCACATAGATGCATACAATAAAAATTCAAAAGTCGCGAAGTCCTCTTTCCTCACGGTTTGTTAACTTAAATTGTGATCTGAACATCCAAATCTTTAAGGAATAGATTGCCTTTGACATCCATCGTGCCTGATACATCGCTCCGGGAGCATGAAAAACTATACTACGATTAGAGACAGCACCAAGAAACAGACATGCCAGTTCAAGTAGCTCCTTATAGTCATCTCGCGGGATTTTTTTAATCATTGCAGATTTAGAGAAGCTAATGAGACCTTCCTTTACATCAGCGACAGCAGAAGTGGCAATTTCATCAGTGGTGGAGTCTTCATACCGCTTTGGATCAATGTCGTCCCACTTTCCTTGAAATCTCTTAAAAAGTTGGACATCTGTAGCTAATGTGGGGCCCATGCATCCTTTAAAAGCTGCAGCAGCCAAAAGTTCGATGATGTGATGTCTGCAGGCCAGATGGAGTAGGTCACGTTTCAGCATCTGCTGTAAAATAACGCAAGTCCCAGCCATTAGACCAGTATTGGAGCTAGTTGTATCGAAGGATATAGCTTGGACCTTTTCTTCAATATCCCACTTACGGAGAGCTTCAATGACAGCTGCAGCTAGTGCTTTCCCAGTTCCAGATATAAGCTTTGGAACGCCAAGAAGCTGATGTACTCCCTGACCTGTTACTATGACAGGAAGGCGATCAATTTTTTTATTTCCAGTAATTTCCAGTAATAATTTACCATTCCAGTGTACAGTAAGAGGTACATTCGGCTTAAAGTTTTTCATGATGGTCATAGAGAGTGCCTCCCTTTGCTTCTTTCGCTCACGTCGGATGGTCTCTCGATTCACAACAAGATCAGGGATACCATGGCTGAGACTTTTCGCAGTCTCCGCAATAATCATAGTAGCAGCACGATCAGATACCTTACAGCGATCTAGAACTGTTGTTAGACCAGGCGTGATGACTTCTTTTCTTCCCCGCTTGAAAGGGGGTTTCGGCCTACTTGTTCCAGGAACAGCTTCAGGTTCTGATTCCTCTTCCTCAAACGTCGATGAACTGCTGCTCTCTAGTGTAACAGAATCTAACAATGAATCCTTGCTTTGTTCTGCCTTTCGCTTTCGACTTTGTTCGCTCAACACACGTTTCTCCTTCTTTGCCTCCTTCTGATGTACTGTAGCACAATATCAACAGAAGACATTGTTCCATGACGACCTTTTTCACGCTGAGCAATGAGAAACTGCTTATCTTCCTCCATTTTGATTATGTCGAGGGCATTTGTATGAGCGATATCAAAGAGGTCGTGAAAACAGTCCTTGAACATGCTCTCATTCTTAGCCTGTACTTCTGTCTTGCGGGATGCATTTTTCTTCAATGCTTCCACACTAATGCAAATACATCCTACCATTAAGGCGACTGAAATGATACTGGGGTGAGGTATAGAAAGGAAGCGCATTTCAATTTAGGAAAAGTAACGACGCGTCATCAAAATTTTAATCTAAATATTAATATTTTCTCATGAAACTTCATAATCAGCGTTTTTACATGCAATGTCACATTTCTAGAGGGTCAGACCGAAACTTCTTCATGGTTCAATTCTTACCATACAATTAAGGGTTAATATTCGTTTTAATGCTCCCGTCATTTTCGATAGGAGACATTCTATGACAATTTAACATATAAATTCGTATTCAGGACACCTTGAAACCTCAGAGAAACTGATAAAAATCAAGGAAATGTAATAATTATGCTTTACGGAAACAAAAAAATTTAGACGTCGATAAGCAGCCATTACAGGCCATTGACCCAGTGTTTAGCTCTTTCCTCGGTTAAAATTTTGCCGCTCTCTGTCCTCTCCAGTTTTATGGGGAGACATCTCGTGGCAAAATTAGGAAACATAGGTCAAATCAGCCAATTAAATCTGGTTTTTGTTTCATGTGACCTTATCCGAACAATCAGAGATGCATTTTGAATCTCCCATAATGCATACTCATTCCAAAATACTTTTTCAGTTCGCTTTTCGCTATGGTTTGTGGAGGTTGTGATTTGGATTACTATCACTTAATACAAGATATTTATAAAAAAGAAGACGGTGCTGAAGTTTTCTTTACCAGTCACGGTGTTTTACCTACTCGTGTTATTTGTCCACAGTGTGGTCATGAGTGTAATTATAGACAAGTTGCTGACCAATATTATTGCAAAAGTGTGACTAGGTTAGGTTAGGTTAAGTTAGGTTAGGTAAAACATTTTTCTGGTGTTTTTTGTTCAAATCCGAACTTCGTTTCTTTGGGAAATGAGCCGTTTTTGAGAAATTTTAAAGTTGAAAATTTCTCTAAAACGGCTCATTTCCCAAAGAAACGAAGTTCAGATTTGAATAAATCACACCAAAAACACCATCAAAATGTGTTTTCGTTCAGAAAGGAGAGGGAGCACTAAAACGAATAATTACCCAATTAAGTGACACCCTAATATATATATATATATATATATATATATATATATATATATATATATATATATACACACACAGGGTGTCCGAGAATTATCTGTACAAGTTTTGGCTGTTATTAAAAGTCAACCATGAAGTGTAGAAATTCCAGTGTTGTCCCATTTTACAGAGAATCTCATTAAGTTTTTTCTGATACCAAGTTGTGACAAGTTTTTTAGAAATTCCAGTGTGTCCGAACATTATCTGTACAATTTCATCTTTTAATAAAATTCTTGATAACACACGTAAAATTCTTAAACAAGATTATTTAGAATCTGTATTTTCAAAAGTTTCTTTTATTAAAGTAACGTTGTTACAAACATTCGATATGTGCACCATTAGTGATTCGCAAAACATCCAATCGATACTCCAAATGTTGCCATGTACACTGCAGCATATCCACATCAATTCGCTCAATAGCAGCTGTGATTCTTGCTTTTAAATCATCAATGTCTGTCACCCGCGTACATTTCTAAAAAACTTGTCAAAACGTGGTATTAGAAAAAACTTAATGAGATTCTCTATAAAATGGGACAACACTGGAATTTCTACACTTCATGGTTGACTTTTAATAACAGCCAAAAATTGTACAGATAATTCTCGGACACCCGGTATATATAATGTCGCCCATAAGTATTCGAACAGAGAACTCTTTCAATTATATTCGTTCTTATCTTTTGTACCATTCACAGGATAGTTTACCATTTGTTTAGAAAAATTTAACAAATAAAAAAATTAGTTAACTCCAACATAAAATGTAAAACATCAAAGAATTTGCTGAAAATAAAAAAAAAAAGTTGAAATGCAAACGTTTTCGTACATTTACATACAAAATTATTTTATATTGTGTGTTCACCTTTTGCTTGGCTGACAATGATTCGTTTTGTCTATTTTTCTGCAACTTTTCGACATCTCTCAGTAGAAATTTTAGCTTGGAATTGTTGCAATTCATTCAGATTCGAAATGTTTGTCTTGCGGACACCTTTTTTTCAAATCAAACCATAAATTCTCGATTAAATTGAGATCTTGGTTTTGACTAAGCCACTCGAGAAGCTTGAAATTATTTTGTTGAAGCCATTTCATGGTGCTTTTACTTTAATGTTTTTTATCATTATCTTGTTGCAGTACCTATTTGCGACCCATTTGCAACTCCCAAAATGAAAGCAATATATTTTCTTCTAAAATTTTCTGGTATTTCTTGGACTTCAATATTCCATTGATGACAACAAGCTTTCCTTGACCAGAAACACTAAAGCTTCCCCAAAGAAACAAACTACCACCACCGTGTTTAACCGTAGGAAGGACGTTTTTTTTCATCGAGTGCAGTACTTTATTTTCGCCAAACATACCGTTGCTCGTTGTTCCAGAATAATTCAATCTTGGTTTTGTCTGTCCAGAGAACTTTCTTCCAGAATGCAAAGTCATCATTTTGATGATCCATGGCATACTTTAAAAGAATTTTTTTGTGCGCTTTTCTTAGTAGAAGTTTTCTTTATGCAACGCTTCCATATAGATAAAAACTTTCTTTCTCAATGTACGACGTACAACTGAAGGGTGGACACCGATCTTAGACAGTCTTAATGTTTGGTAAATATCATCAGCAGTCAATCATGGAATCGTAGTAACCATTCCTTCAATCCGTCTAGCTCAGTGGTTCTCAAACTGGGGTATGGCGTACTCTCAGGGGTACGCGAGGGAATCTTAGGGGGGTACGCGAAGGGGTCCTGAAAATATAACCCTTTTAATTTTATATACGATTAACAAACGGCCACGAGTCACACTGTCGTAAAGAAAGTAAAAATCGTCTATCTTTCTCGAAAATTCAGAAAATCCCGTGAAAGAATTTCAAGAAGAAAAAGTTTGAGAACCGCTGGTCCAGCTGTATGTTCTGAAATTTTGCAGGGTCGTCCACACCTTGGTACAGTTTTGATTACTCCAAAGCCTTTCCATTTCTTTATAACTGCAGCAACCGTCGTAAATAGAATTCGAATTTCTTCTATCTTCCAAAAACTCTTTCCAGACTCGTGTGCAACAATAACATTCTCAAGATCTGTAGACAGCTCTTTACCATGACGACCCCATTGCTTACTAATATTCGTAGCTTGTATAGTCATCCGTCTTCCATGAAGATTCAAATAGAAAATGCTAGAATTCATAATTACCAACATTTTTTAATCAATAAACAGCAAACAAATGATAAAAATGTTAAATTCTTCAAGCCTAAGGTGGGCACACAAAGTATCACATAATTTTGTACAAAAATAAATATGAAAATAAATGTACGAAAACCTTTGCACTTTAACTTTTTTTTTATTTTTCTCAAATTCTTTGACGTTTTACATTATATGTTGGAGTTAAACTAAATTTTTTTTTTTTTTTTTTGTTAAATTTTCCCAAACGAATGGTAAACTTTTCATAACTATCTTATGTATGGTACAAAAGATAACCACGAATGTAAATGAAATATTTCTCTGTACGAATACTTATGAGCGCCACTATATATATATATATATATATATAACGTAAAGAACGACGCTTGTATAGAAGAACGTTCCGCGCAAGATGAGGAGGGAGAACGAACAAATGAAAAAATGAGGTAACCACCCGGGAATGGAACTCGGGATCTTCCGATTGCCGGTCAGATATGATAACCACTACACCATGGGCCATGGTTACCTAATTTTTTCATTTGTTCGTTCTCCCTCCTCATCTTGCGCGGCACGTTCTTCTATACAAGCGTCGTTCTTTACGTTAATTATACTGTGTGTTGTTTGCAGTTGAAATATATATATATATATATATATATATATATATATATATATGAGCGACTGAAAATTAATGTAAATAAACAAACAAACATTGTTTATTCAGAAAGAACACATTACATAAGGTAAACATCACATCCACAAAGGTTTACAGAATGTTGGCATTAGCGTTAAGTTTTGTATTTTCGTTGCAAGTTGTCTAATCACAGCATTTTTATCTGAATATGCCGTTAGGAAGCATGACAACTTCTGAGGCCAAAAAATCTTTGAGATTCACTTCAAATTTTACAAAATAAAATAAAAAATAAATACAATAGAAATAATGGAAAATAAGATAATAGAAGAAAAAGAAGAATAAAGTAAATTTTAAAAAAGTTTCATATTTTCGAACACAGATTTAAATGATAATGGAAAACTTTAGAAATTTTTATCTTCCGGTGTCAATGCCAGTGCCAAAGGTCTCTGTTACTTCACTTCCAAATCTTCGAGTCGATAATGGAGAGATTTCCACCAACGCTGCAATGTTCCATCCACAAAGCCTTTAATGCGCAAATGCACACTTCAGAAATCCTTTCCGTACCCTTTTAAAATTTATTATATATATATATATATACTGAGCGGCAAAACCGAATATATCGGAATGGTGTCTATCCATCTGCAATAAAAAGGGTTTATCAGAGCTATAACCACCCACCCATATATATATATATATATATATACAGTATGTGTGTGTGTGTGTGTGTGTGTGTGTTTGTGAATTGCAACATTTAGGGGAAAAAACGAGCCTGGAATTGTAAACCGAGTAATAAGAATATTTGTGCCGAGCATTTCACATCCTTATCCGGCACTGACCTCTATTTGACCCCCTCTCCATCCATCCCTATACTAGCATAAACCATTCCATCAGCATTGAAAGAAAACACGAAACAAAACATTAATAATGTTAAATTGAATGATATGTTTTTCCCCGTAATATCTATAAGATTAAAGGACAGCTTGGAAGGGACCTACATCACGTGACAGATTTAATTACTTTTTACCGATTGCTCAACCGAATACAATTTTATGTACCGATCGTGAACGAAATAATAAAACGAAATATTAACTATATAAATTAAATATTTCCTGAAGATTAAAAAGGAAACTTTATTCGAACTAAAATATTGATGAAAATACACGATATACGAAGGTACAAATATAATATTATACAATACACTATCCCAAGACGTTACCTCGCCGAGACCATCAAAAAGAAAAATTTTCGTAACGCAACTTTTCTTCAACGGATTCTCTAGATTGCAAACTTTGAGAAAGTTTATGAGGAAAAATCGGAAAAATGTAATTTATGTTATTTTTTTATTTATTATTATTATTATTATTATTATTAAAAAAAAGATCGAGGTTCGTATATCCGCCTTCTTTATTCCTCAGTCCTCACCCCGTCTAGTCTCAGAGGATTTTCTGTTTTACTTTCAAGGTTCGATCGGAATTAAAAAATGTATGATATGGATTCACTAGAGTTCAATATATATATATATATATATATATATATATATATATATATATATATATATCTGATTTACGTACTAAATAACGTGTCCAAGAAGTTAATAAATAACTTTTATGTCACTCGTTGAATTACCCTTCCGTTCAGTTAATCCTCAACTGTGTAAATAAAGTCTCGTTCGTTCGAGGCCTTCATTTGCAGTCGTTCACATTATAACCGATCGTCGAGTCCATTCCCTAAAATGGGCCATGGTCTGATAGTCGAGTAAATAAATGACTTTTTATTTATTCGTCTTTGCTTCCCCCCTTACTCCGACCAGACCTTTTCCCACGCACACATACTTCCAATTTCCCAATAGTGAAGTTGAGATTTATTTCTTCACCGATTCATTTCTCCCTCAAAATATTTTTTGAAATATTTTTATGGGTTGTGTGGGCTATGAGCCGTTTTGTGAGTTACGGAAGAACTGTGGGTATACAGTTGAACTTCATGACGTGTACGGTGTGAGTGAATTATGAGAGTGGATGCTCATAAATTGTCTAGAATTAAAGCTTTATATGGATGTTGAAGAATAATACTTGAAATGATGTTTGGATGGAGTAAATAATGAACTAAATGATAAATAGGGAAAATGGGTATCAAAATACGAGAAAAGCTTCCTAAAATACTATATAAAGTGTACGTACGAAGGATTCAAAGTTTACATATAAATTTAACCCAATAAAGCATGATAATAATAATAATAATAATAATCATAATAATAATAATGATAAATAAATAAATAGGCAAGAAAACGAAGGATATAAGCTTATATGCCTACATACTACAATACTGCTATATAAGGTGCCATCGATTACAAAAGTAGAGATACAATGAATCGTACGGTAAGTATAGATCAGTGTATCGCGACATTTGTAAACGACTGTACATAGCGCAATGGGCCGCATTTGTCTGGCGTGAGCACTGTACCAGCTTCTGAACCTCCTGACTTTATATATGTCAGAATTCGTGCGGAAGCAAAACCAAAGTTAACCAAGGTGTATATACCGGAACGCCGCCTCCCGAAATACAACCTAGTGGAGAAGGACTGGGAGGATCGGATGTGTTACTAAAGCCTTCCCTGATTCTCCCTTAATGTGTATACTAAATTCGGTGCAGATTACCGTAGCCGTTTAGGCGTGTAAAAACTAATGAAAAGTTACATATTTTACACAGAACATCATTCCGCCATACGCCCTTCATGTCCAGTAATAGTATTTGGATTTGTTTGTCCTGTTTCGCAACAGCAAAGGTCAAGTGACGGAGGGGGTCTGCAGCTTAACGTGGAATCCGGACCATGTACATCGTCAGAATGTTATATACACACGCGGAGAAGCGCATGATAATTACGAGGTATGTAGATGATACAAGCGCTCCATTCCAAAAACATACGAATAAATAAGCATAAATTTTCTTCTTCATTTACTAGCCCGTTCGTTTCGACTAAAAATAATTCCGGTTCCAATAACATCAAAATTTAAATGGAAATTAATTTCTGATAGCTTTCCCCCCCCCCCCCCCGGAGGATTATGCCATGGTATTTTTGCGTCACTGCACCATTTTTATATCCAAACTTATTACTCAACTATATAATTGTGGAACCTCATGCGGATGACTAACAAAAGCGAGTAATACACATGCATCGTTGAATTAGCGGGTCCAGCACCATAAAATCAGATGATTTACTGAATGTGTCGGGTTGCATAATTATGACGTTTAGATTAAAAATAAAATGGAAAATCAACGGTTATATCGAATATATAGAAATATTTTTCATTGCAGTGATATATATATATATATATATATACACACACACACACTTTGGTTTGTTTCCGCCCGATCTGTTTATTCTGACGAAGGTCAAGCTTTTCACTCCACCTTAGACCTACATTTTAACGTGGAATCCGAACCACGCCCCACCAGCAGCCCAGTTTCTTAAACACTAGGCCACTCAGGGTAACCATTTATCTACCAACCACTTTCTTTATCGTGTGAAAGGATGAACAGCTGGGTTTTGCTGCGCGCCGGCTGCCGTCACCGGGTCTCGATCCCGGGGCCGATAGATTTGTAGTCAGCAACGCTAACCACTACACCACCGAGGCGCATATATATATATATATATATATAGGGTGGGGCAAAAGTCAGCAACCATAGGCACATTTTATTAAATTATAATAAATGTTCGAATTGGTGGCCTTCCACTTGGAGACACTTTCTGACGCGTTGAATGCATGATGTTTGAACATTCCTTAACACATTGGTACTGATTTTGGCACACTCAGATGTGAATTTATCCTTTAGAGAACGTATGGTTCTGGGTCGATCAACATAGACTACCGACTTGAGATGGCCCCCACAAGAAAAAGTCAAGAGGCGTGAGGTCTGGAAATCTAGGTGACCTTTCGATGGGCCCTCGTTGTCCGATCCACTTGCTTGGGAATGTTTCATCTAAAGAGCTCCAGACGATGGTCGCGAAATGTGGTGGTGCACCATACTGCTGAAACCACATCTCCGCCTGTTCTGCCAATGGAATGTGGTCCAGTATGGGCATTAGAAATGTTTGCAGCATATGCAGATATGTTTCACCTGTTACATTGCCGTCGAAAAAGTACGCACCAATTAACCGATCCCCCCAGAGCGCAGCCCACACCATAATTCGTGGATCGAATTGCAGATGTCCTTCCTTCATCCAGTGGGGGTTCTCTGGCCCAATAGCGTGCATTATGCCTATTGACACGACCGCTGAGGTGAAATATCGCTTCGTCGCTGAACATGATCCTTCGTTGAAGTTGTCGATGTTGTAGAAACCACTGGCAGAACTCTACATGACTGTCTGTGTCGTCACCGTGCAGTTCCTGAACGAGTTGGACTTTGTAGGGGTGGAAACGATTTGTTGTAAGAATTCGTTGAATGGATTTTCTGGAGACACCCGTTTCCTGGGATAACTTTCTTAAGGACTTACGTGGGCTGTTTTCGAGGTGATTGAGTACCATTAGTGATGTTGCTGCATCGGTTGACCTTTTTGGCCGGCCACTACGCGGCTGATCATGAACACTTCCCATTTCTTTGAAGCGAGTCAACAGTTTTCCAACTGATGCCTGAACAACTCCCGGCCTCTCAGGGTGTTTGTCATTAAAAGCAGTAGCAACTGATCGGTATGTGTTACCACGCCTTGCACACATTAAAACTATCTCCACCCGTTCATCTATTGTCAATTTCTGTGCCATAGGTTCAACAACAAATCTGAAAATAACAAAACACACATTAAAACACAAATTATTAAAATGTGCCTATGGTTCCTGACTTTTGCGCCAACCTGTATATATATATATATATATATATATATATATATATATATATATATATATATATATATATATATATATATATATATATATAATATATATTATATAGTATATATATATATATATGTTAGGCTAGGTTACGTCCACTTGAGTTGCGTTACATTTGATTAGGTTAAAGTATGTGAGGATAGATTGGGCCCGTTTAAATTAAACTAAGATAATTGGTTTTGAGCTGGTTCAGTTTGAGAGTTTTATTTTTTCTTCATTTTCGTTTATAGAGGAGCAAATATTTTCAAAGAATTTTACATTTAAGAGAAGATTTATCAACATCTCGTGTACAAATATTGTCCGTCGGAGAAAATGTTTGTCTTTGAAGAACACACATAGCGAGGGATTTAGAGAGGTTAAGGGTGGAGCTAGGCCGCGTACGTTAGGTGATAGGAATCCCCCCCCTATCGAGGTTTCGAACCCTTTCGCCCATTTGGAAAGGGAAGTGAATGAGGGGGAAACTATTTTAATTGGGGACTCTTTAGTGCGCCACATGGACAAAGAGTTCGTTAAACGGAATCCAACCAAGATGAGGAGGGTCTGTCTCCCAGGGGCCAGGGTTGACAGAGTTAGAGACGAAGTGGATAGGGTTGACGTTGCTTCCCGTCACTCAATGTTGGTGACGATGGTAGGAGGCAACGACTCGTATAGGCCCGATACGAGAGTGCCTGACCTTTTGGAGAGATATAGGGGGTTAATTAGGTCCCTGAAGGCGAGGTCAGATAGGTCTTTAGTTCTAGGTATTACCCCTAGGCACGGGTTGGGTCTTAGAATTACGTCAAAACAATATTTTTGAATAACAAATTAGAAGAGATTTGTGCTGAGGAAAATGTACCCTTCGTAAAGCTGTGGTCCGAATTCAATGATCCTAGCCTTTTTATAAAAGATGGGGTGCATTTTAATGAAATAGGTAATGCTAGGCTAGGTAGGTTAATAGACGAAAACGTGCGAAAGCTGTATAGGTCGAAGCCTTCTTTAAACGTTGTGGGTCCGGGAAACGCGGGCCCGACGTGATAAATAGTTTAAAACGCGGGCCCGTGGTAAAAAATAACTTAAACGTCTTTTATTGCAACGCGCGTAGTATTAGAAATAAATTAAATGAATTTAAGGCGGTAATTTATTCCGGCAACTATGATATAGTTGCTATCACTGAAACTTGGTTAAATACCGTGACTCGGGACTTGTTGGGGGAACTTGATATACCGGGTTTTAAACTCTTTACTAATGATAGGTTACATAGATTTGGAGGAGGCGTTTTGCTGTACATTCGTAATTCCCTTAGGGCTATCGAGGTTAAGTTAGATTTTCCGGCAGCAATTAATGCGATCTGTGTTGAAGTTAGGGCGCGTAGTATTAGTTTTAATTTTGTTGTTTATAGACCTCCCGTTCAACCCCTCGATATAGATACTAGATTTTACTCACTTCTTGGTAATTTTATTGACAATCGGAATAGTATAATTGTCGGAGACTTTAACTGCCCTAATGTTAATTACGAGAATTTTACGGGTAATGAGAGGGTTTGAGATGGTTGAGTTTATGGACGATAACTTTTTACGACAGATAGTTACCGAACCAACGCGCGGTGATAATATTTTAGATTTGGTGATGACGAACGGCGAGAATATAGTCGAAGGTTTAGAAGTAGGCGAGAGTTTAGGATGTAGCGATCATCAAATTCTTAGGTTTAAGTTATTGATAGAAAACACCAGGATAGTAACGTAATAGAAGTCCCTGATTTTCGTAGGGCTAATTTTGATAGTTTTGCGGATAGGATGAGAGTAGTGGACTGGGATAACTTATTTATGGGTAATGACACAAATTTGCGTTGGGTGGCGTTTAAAGAAAGTTTTAGGAATATTGAAAGGGAGTTTATTCCTCGTAGGCCCAAGCGCGTTAGAAATCGTGGTAGGCCGAAGTGGTGGACTAGGGAAATAGGCGAGTTCATAAACGAGCGTAATAGAGCGTATAGACTTAATAAGCGCAATGGCACGGCAGCTAACTTTAATAGATATATCGAGCTTAGACGTCAGGTTAAAAGATCAGTTAGGAATGCCAAGCGTAATTTAGAGATACTTATAGCTGCGGATAGTAAACATAATCCAAAAAAGTTTTTTGAATACGTAAATAATCGTAAGCCGGTAAAAGATAACATAGGCCCTCTAGTGGATGTTAATGGCGCTTTGGCTTCTGACGCTCAGGCGATGGCGGGTATTTTCAATAACTTTTTTGCGACAGTTTTTACCGTAGAAGACGTAAATAATGTCCCCGACGTGACGATATCGTTCCATTTAGTAGCGAGACTATTTTGATGAAATAACTGTTTACGAGGCTGAGATTGCGCATTATATCGATAGGCTAAAAGTTAGCAAGGCTCCAGGCCCTGACGCTTTTTATCCCAGACATTTGAAAGATTTGAAAGACGTTATCGTAGGCCCCTTAACGAAGATTTTTAATCAGTCACTCGAAACGGGGATTATTCCTGAAGACTTCAAATTAGCTAACGTCACGCCTATTTTTAAAAAAGGCGACCGCGCGTAGCTAGCAATTATAGGCCCATTAGCTTAACGTCAATTGTCGGTAAACTTTTGGAATCCGTAGTTAGGGATCGTATTATCGATCACTTAGAAAGTAGAGATTTGATTAATAGTAGTCAGCATGGGTTTCGACGCCATAGGTCTTGTTTAACTAATTTGTTAGAATTTTATAACGAAATAGTGCGCGAATACGATAGGCATAGGCAGCTGACGTTATTTTTTAGAAAAAAGGCGTTCGATACAGTTCCGCATAGGAGACTAATTGCGAAGGTTAAAGCGCACGGTATACGCGGTCAGGTAGCTAACTGGTTAGAAGAATGGCTTCGTGCTAGGAGACAGAGGGTCGTAGTTAATGGTAGTGAATCGGGGTGGTTAGATGTAGGTAGCGGTGTCCCACAGGGTTCAGTGTTAGGCCCATTGCTATTCGTAATTTACATTAACGACATAGATGTAGGATTGACTAGTAACGTGTCAAAATTCGCGGACGATACTAAAATAGGCGGTAAGGTTGTTAACGAGGACGATAGAAATAGGATCCAAGACGATGTAAATAGGATTATGGAGTGGACAGATAAGTGGCAGATGCAATTTAACGTAGATAAATGTAAAGTTTTGCATATAGGTTCTCGCAACAATAATTACACGTACACGATGGATGATAGGGAGTTAGCGAGCGTTGACGAGGAAGTAGATTTAGGCGTACGCGTATCTAAGGATTTAAAGGTTAGGAACCAGTGCCTGGAGTCTTGCGCAAAAGCTAATAGGATGTTAGGCTTCATAGCGCGTAATTTCGAATTTAAATCGAAGGATATTATATTGCCCCTTTACAAGTCCCTAGTCAGGCCTCATTTAGAATATGCCGTTCAGTTTTGGTGCCCGTACTTGCGTGAGGATATTGATAGGTTAGAAAGGGTTCAGCGTCGTGCCACGAAACTTATTCCGTCATTGCGCAATAAGCCTTATGAAGATAGGATTAAAGAGCTAGACCTGTATTCACTCGAAACTAGGAGATTAAGTGGGGAGCTTATTGAAGTTTTCAAAATCGTTAATAACATTGATAATGTAAATTTTGACAAATTGTTCACTTTCGATAATAGTAATACTCGCAATAACGGATTCAAGTTGCGTTTCATTACTAATATCGCTAAAAACTTCTTTACGTTTAAAGTAATTGATAAATGGAATAATCTCCCCGCGTCAGTCGTTCATTCTACCAGCGTTAATATGTTTAAGAACCGTCTTGACAGACATTTTAAAAATGTTAACGTTGTTTAAAATTAAAAAAGTTAACAACAGGAGCTCTGGTGGTGGTGCTCGAGGATGAGTCTGTTGACGATGAATGCCAGCTTGTGACATGCCAGCATGTGATGCCAGCAATAAAATTAAAAAAAAAAAAAAAAAAATTAGACTAACACGAACGTAGATGTAGCTCGTAGCGTAAACTAACCCACTTTTTGTTTAACTTACCTACTTTTTTTTTTTTTTTCTTATCTCCTTACTTTGCATGTCTGTAACTCTCTTTTTGCATGTTTGTAGTTTGCATGGTATGACAGTGAGTTAAGACTGTGTTTGCATGGTTTGTAAGCGTTCTTATTTTACTTCTTTTCATCTTTCACCCCTCTCCTATTTCTCCGACTATTTTTCTGACTTGTCGGCAGTGGCCGGCGGATGATGATGGTGAGACTTTTTCCTCTTTTTCTGAATGAATGTTAACCCACGAATGATAGGTGTTGCTCCTTACTTAACCCCTTATCCTCTTCTCTTCTCTTAACCCCCTACCCTTTTCTTTCTCTCGGGCTAACCTTAGAGTGGATCTTAGGGTCTTTGTTAGCCTTAGCTTCTGTAGATCTGTAGATATACTGTTACGTCTTTTGGCATTTCTCTCTTAGAGTTATCGTAAATATAAACTAAATTTATATTATTTAATTACTGGCGGTAAATTAATTACATTATAAAACAAAACATGATGTCTTTATTGTAAGTTATAAGTTATATCATACTTGCCAACATTTTAAAACACAAAAGCGGTAGAATTTGTAATCAATGCCACGGAGTCCAGGAGCATGGCACCCCCCCACCTCTGGAAAATCTGTTCAAATTTAGCCTTACATGATGCATTGTAGTACATTCTGAGCATAAAAGGCTTGATATTATTTGTAGAATAGGAGGTAGAATAGCTTCCAAATCGGTAGGGTTGGCAAGTATATTATATTAATAAGTTATATATTAATACCGATAATCAGACATTTGGAACTTGCATTACGAAAATATTAATTATTATAAATGCTATTTAGTTATAAGGGAATAACTGCCATGTAATTTTTTATATTCTTATATTTTATCCGCTCTTTATTAATAAGAAAAAATTTGTCAAAACATATCAAATTTTTAACAAGCGATAATGTAAGGTTGACAGACATTGAATCACGAGTGAACAATGATTGCATATTAATTGTAAACTGTTATTTACCATACAACAACGGCAGTAATCTAGATGAATACATTGATTTGCTGTACAAAATTAAGTCATTATCAGATAACCCCAAATATTCTCACTGTATAATAATGGGAGACTTTAACGCGCATGTGAACTCGGAATTCTTTGTAGAATTGGGTAGCATGTGTGAGTCGGCCAAATTAAGTATAAGTGATGTAAATGTATTAGAGGTAACCAGTGGTAATTTCACATACGTTAGTGATATGAGTGGTATCACCAGATGGATTGATCATTGTCTCACTCGTAATAATGTAAAGGATCGAATTGTTAGAGTTCATATTCTGCATGATTTCCTTCTTTCTGATCATAGACCATTAGAAATATTAATTAACTTTACCAATTTATGCGCAACACGACTTAACAAGAACTCAATAGGTAAGAATAATCGCGTCGATTGGTCCAATGTTAATATGCAGCAGAGAATAGAATACAAAGACAGAACAAGTCACCTCTTTAATAATTTAGAAATTTTGCATCTTGCCTGTAATAATCCTTGCTCAAATGATTCTCACTGTAAACTCATAGATAGGTATTATAGTAAGATAATATCACTGTTAACAGAAGCAGGAAGCCCCCTAATTAAATCTTACAACTATCATACTAAGATTATTCCTGGATGGAATGATTTTATTGCCCCCTTGAAGAGGGAATCGAAAGACGCCTATGATTTGTGGTGCTTTCATGGTAGACCCAGATTAGGACCAGTATATATGAATATGTGTAGAAGTAGGGGTCAGTATAAGGCGATGTAAAGTTAACAACAGGAGCTCTGGTGGTGGTGCTCGAGGATGAGTCTGTTGACGATGAATGCCAGCTTGTGACATGCCAGCATGTGATGCCAGCAATAAAATTATTAAAAAAAAAAAAAAAAAAAAAAATTAGACTAACACGAAAGTAGATGTAGCTCGTAGAGTAAACTAACCCACTTTTTGTTTAACTGTACCTACTTTTTTTTTTTTTTTTCTTATCTCCTTACTTTGCATGTCTGTAACTCTCTTTACTTGCATGTTTGTAGTTTGCATGGTATGACAGTGAGTTAAGACTGTGTTGCATGGTTTGTAAGCGTTCTTATTTTACTTCTTTTCATCTTTCACCCCTCTCCTATTTTCTCCGACTATTTTTCTGACTTGTCGGCAGTGGTCGGCGGATGATGATGGTGAGACTTTTTTCCTCTTTTTCTGAATGAATGTTAACCCACGAATGATAGATAGGTGCTGCTCCTTACTTAACCCCCTACCCTTTTCTTTCTCTCGGGCTAACCTTAGAGTGGATCTTAGGGTCTTTGTTAGCCTTAGCTTTTGTAGATCTGTAGATATACTGTTACGTCTTTTGGCATTTCTCTCTTAGAGTTATCGTAAATATAAACTAAATTTATATTATTTAATTACTGGCGGTAAATTAATTACATTATAAAACAAAACATGATGTCTTTATTGTAAGTTATAAGTTATATCATACTTGCCAACATTTTAAAACACAAAAGCGGTAGAATTTGTAATCAATGCCACGGAGTCCAGGAGCATGGCACCCCCCCACCTCTGGAAAATCTGTTCAAATTTAGCCTTAAATGATGCATTGTAGTACATTCTGAGCATAAAAGGCTTGATATTATTTGTAGAATAGGCGGTAGAATAGCTTCCAAATCGGTAGGGTTGGCAATTATATTATATTAATAAGTTACCTATATATTAATACCGATAATCAGACATTTGGAACTTGCATTACGAAAATATTTATTATTATAAATGCTATTTAGTTATAAGGGAATAACTGCCATGTAATTTTTTATATTCTTATATTTTATCCGCTCTTTATTAATAAGAAAAAATTTGTCAAAACATATAAAATTTTTAACAAGCGATAATGTAAGGTTGACAGACATTGAATCACGAGTGAACAATGATTGCATATTAATTGTAAACTGTTATTTACCATACAACAACGGCAGTAATCTAGATGAATACATTGATTTGCTGTACAAAATTAAGTCATTATCAGATAACCCCAAATATTCTCACTGTATAATAATGGGAGACTTTAACGCGCATGTGAACTAGGAATTCTTTGTAGAATTGGGTAGCATGTGTGAGTCGGCCAAATTAAGTATAAGTGATGTAGATGTATTAGGGGTAACCAGTGGTAATTTTACATACGTTAGTGATATGAGTGGTATCACCAGGTGGATTGATCATTGTCTCACTAGTAATAATGTAAAGGATCGAATTGTTAGAGTTCATATTCTGCATGATTTCCTTCTTTCTGATCATAGACCATTAGAAATATTAATTAACTTTACCAATTTATGCGCAACACGACTTAACAAGAACTCAATAGGTAAGAATAATCGCGTCGATTGGTCCAATGTTAATATGCAGCAGAGAATAGAATACAAAGACAGAACAAGTCACGTCTTTAATAATTTAGAAATTTTGCATCTTGCCTGTAATAATCCTTGCTCAAATGATTCTCACTGTAAACTCATAGATAGGTATTATAGTAAGATAATATCACTGTTAACAGAAGCAGGAAGCCCCCTAATTAAATCTTACAACTATCATACTAAGATTATTCCTGGATGGAATGATTTTATTGCCCCCTTGAAGAGGGAATCGAAAGACGCCTATAATTTGTGGTGCTTTCATGGTAGACCCAGATTAGGACCAGTATATATGAATATGTGTAGAAGTAGGGGTCAGTATAAGGCGATGTAAACAGGAAGAAGAGTCTATTCGAGTATCAAAAGCCTGTGAAGCTCGCATAAATAACGATAATAACAAATTTTGGAAATTTGTTAAAAATCAAACGGGTGTCAAAAGTGTCCTCCCTCCGACAATCAATGGGGTGTCGGGGGAGGATGAAATTGCAAAGCTGTGAAAAAAACCACTACTCTAACATTCTTAACAGTGTGAGTAGGGATAATCATAAGATAGATTGCAGCGAAACGCCTGTGGGAGGGACAAGGGAAAATAATTTGATATCAGTTGCTGAAGTAAAGAAGTTAACTCTTTGATGACCAGTATACATTTCTTTGAACTTAAAAGTTTAAGTTTTATTGTGTTTTACAATTAGATATTAGTAACTATAGTCACTTAAATGACCCATATTTGGGTTAATTTTCCGACAACTAAACGATACCTGTATAAACATGTAGATGTATTTGTAGAAACGTTGCATCATTGTACAATTTATATTATTATTTCCTTGGGACAAATATGTCCTTTCTTCCTCAAAGAGTTAATTAAAAAGTTAAAGACTGGTTCTGCGTCAGGGGTAGATGACCTATCGAACGAGCACTTAAAATATGCCAATGACGTAGTATGTCTGCATATATCGTTGCTCTTATCAGCCATGCTTGCTCATAGCCATATCCCTGCAGAGTTTATGAGGGTATATATTTTGCCCCTGGACAAAAATAACTATGGAGACATTCTGTCCAGCAATAATTACAGGCTTATTGCTGTCGCTTCCTGCTTCTCGAAATTACTATCAATGTACTTAAAGAAACAATATCTAAATACTTTGACAGCAATTCAACTATTTATAGCTGTTTCCTTGATATAAGTAAGGCATATGATAGAGTGAACCACAATATATTATTTGCAAAACTAGAAGACAGGAAAGTTCCCATGTACATATTAAATTTATTGACATTTTGGTATTCTCACCAATCTTTTACCGTTAAGTGGGGCAATGTACAATCCGAATGTTTTGGCTCCTCTTGCGGGGTGAGACAAGGCTCCTTGCTCTTCCCTATGCTGCTTAATGTGTATATTAACGGATTAATTGCTTCACTTAATGAGGCAACAGTGGGATGTTGTATAGATAACACAAGGATAAATAATTTAGTTTATGCCGATGATATGGTGTTAATAAGTCCCTCTGTTAAAGGTCTGGATCCTACTAAAAGTCTGCGAAGTGTATTCGCAGAAACATGATATTCTTTTTAATGTCACAAACACTAAGGTTATGTAATTTCATCCTAAAAGCTGTTAAGTATTTGGGTCAAACTATTACCAGCTCCTTGAGTGATGACTCGGATATAAGAAAACAATCTCGAAGCCTGTGTGCAGGGTTGGTAAAAAAAAAATATTAAAAAAAATAAAAAATTTTTTTATAAAAACCAAAAAAAACATTTTGTTTTTGTTTTTAATATACAGCCTGTAGGCTTATATACCGGGTGTCCCATAAGTCCGGCATCATAGGAGAAATTCATATTTTTCTATTTCTACAAACCATAATTCATATGCTCGGGATGCCAATTTCCCGTCCACCATTCTGTTCAGTGACGAGGCTGTTTTTTATGGAATTGGTGAGGTAAATCGACAGAACACCCGCTACTGATCTCAAAAACCCTCACTGGTATACCTCTTCAAAGGAACGAGGTGCATCTCGGTGATGGTAGGGTGTGGCATTTGGAAGGATCGCATCATAGGCCCCCTCTTTTTCGATGAACATGTCACTGGAGGCACCTACCTACGTATGCTCAAGGAAGAAGCATTTCCCAGTGTCTTGAACGAGGAAGGAAATTTCCCAACATGGTTCCAGCAAGACGGCGCTCCTGCACATTACAGCACCCAAGTAAGGGAATACCTGTACCAACAATTCCCTGGTCATTGGATAGGACGTCGAGGGCCTGTGGAATGGCCAGCTAGAAGCCCGGATCTCACGCCACTAGATTTTTATCTCTGGGGCCACTTGAAAGCGCTGGTATACGCAGAGAAAATTAGGAGTGTTGAACATTTGCGGCAGCGCATTATTGGGGCATGTAACACCATTACTCCTGACATCATTCACCGTGTGCTTGCTGACTGGGTATCACGTCTGAATTTGTGTATTGAAAACAATGGTGGACATATTGAGCACGTTCTGTAAATAAAAGCTTTTGTTTTGCCTTTTTTATTATTTTTCCTATGATGCCGGACTTATGGGACACCCTGTATATATAAATTGAGGAAATTGAAAACTTTTAGTATTTCTCATATAATTTAATTGCTGACAATTAGAAAAAAAGAAAGAAATCAATAGTTTAACCATAAACTAAATAAAATAAACGTTTAACTTGACTTTGTGCATAGAGCTAAACAAATATTAAAAAATAAAAATCCTTTAATGTATGGTACAGTACTCAATAGAAAAATAAACAAAAGAAAAATATATTGTTCTTTGGCCTTTAAGTTTACAGATATAGCCTCTAAATTTATTTCACATTAGCTATTTGTTAAAACATTTATAAATAAATACAAGTTTAGAAGCTTTATGAACTCCTAATTTATTCCTTAATTTGGACTGGTATCAGTCCAAAAGCAGAAAAAAATTCTTTCAACTGCAGCATGAGATGACAATTATGAACACTGATGCATGTTCTGCACATCTTCCAGACAGTTCCTGATGAGATCTCCATCATGTAAGTGGGGTTATGTTTAGATTAATGGAAATACATGCATGTACAAAATATAAATGCAAGGTTGCCTGTATTCTTTTATTTCTTCTTCATATACGTTTTTTTTTTTTTTTTTTTTTTTTTTTTTTTTTCATGGTTTAAACCAAACAACCCTGCCTGTGTGCTAAAGCGAATATGACCATAAGGAACTTTCGATTTTGTACAAGTGAAGCTAAAGACATTCTCTTTCGTACTTTCTGCATTAATATATATGGACAGTAACTCTGGGTGAATTATAAAAAAGGTTCTGGCAGAACCTTAAATTTGCTGTACAACAGGTCTTTTAGACTCTTACATAAATTACCCCCCGAGATGCTCAGTTTCGCAAATGTTTGCTACCCGCAATATCCCGAGCTTCCCGGAGGTAACAAGACGTGCTCAATTCAGTTTGATGTAAAGAATTAAAAAATCAACCAACCCGATTATCCAAGCTATCCATGAGTCCTGCCGTTTATCCTCTAAAGTCTAAGCTACAGAATTCTTAGTACGAAAACGTCTGTCTGTAGCTCCACTTAACTTCGACATTCCTGTATTATTTCTAATCAATTGTGTATATATTTCTATCCTTAGTATATGAACTGTCATTATATTAATAATATATGTCATATGGATTATAGTCTGCCAATAAACTTTTTCATTTAATTTCATTATTAAACAGAAATAAAAAACCGCAAAATATCAATTGGAATCGAACGTGCAAACAATGTACAAGGTGTTCGAAAAGTCCCGTCACCCCCTACAAAATGTACATATTGTAATACCAATTTTATTTTTGTGTGATTAATTGAATATATATGTGATTCATTGACGTTTCTTTCTTTTCCAGGTATTAGAGTTGTGTGAACAATGGCAAACCAGTCCACTTTCACTCTGGAGGAAAGGATAGTGATAAGCATATGGGCTCATGAAAGGTCACATACTGCCAAAACGATGCATGATATCCAGAATGATTTCAACACAAGATTCAATAAGGTTACACCACCAAACAAGACGGTATTACGCTGGGAGAGGAAGCTGTTTGAAACTGGCTCCATCAAGGAGAGACCCACGGTCCGAAAGACCAACAACGCGAGCAGAACAATGTGAAGGTGTGATTGCATCGGTGGCTCGTTCACCGAAAAAATCACTTCGGAAACGATCACAAGAACTTGTAGTCCCCATGTCCACAATGAGAGATCACATGACAAAAGATCTCGGCATGAAACCATACCGCCCGTCATTTGTTAATGAATTAAGTGATCAGACATGCAGAAACGATATGAAGCCTGTGAACACAGATTTTCTTGATTTGTAACTGTAATTACTGTAATTAAAGTAATTGTTGCTAGGGACTTGTTTCTTAAATTACACCTACCACATATAAATACAAATAATCACACAAAAATAAAATTGGTATTACAATACGTACATTTTGTAGGGGGTGAGGGGACTTTTCGAACACCCTGTACAGCTTTGTATAAATGCAAATTTTGAGATTGCATATTTTAAGAGTTCTTGGCCCAGTTTGTGTATAACAAGCCTGAGGTGATATGAGTGAATTTGTGATTAAGACAGGAGCATTTATACTCCCTCGATGAGGAAACACAAACTTACGGTGAATCTTGCTCCTGATGAATTATGCATCTGGACTGCAGTACAAGCGAATGACGAGAGCGCGTGAAAGGAGAATGGATTGGGTTATTCATTTGAATATGGAAAATTAAAACATTATTGCTTCCAATGATGAATTACGCACGGAAGCCTCATTGTTAACATTACCTTTAAAGGCACTTGGCAATGTTGTTGCGAGCTGGTTGTGGCCTGAATGTGTATAGGGGTTGTGGATGTTTTGACTTTCTCTCTAAAAATTAATTCATAAATAATGTTTCCTGAGCGTTGACTGATATATATATAATATATATATATATGAGAGAGAGAGCATAACTGATTTTATTGAATAAATTCAATAGAATTCTATAAAAATAAGGACAGAATCCACTGTCATAATTTATTCTGCATTTCTTAAAGCGAGTGCCTAGCTACAATAGCTAACTAACTAACTATATATATATACTATATATATATATATATATATATATATATATATATATATATATATATATATATGAAAATTATTTCACGAAAGTAACACGTGAAAAATATTTATGAATAAAACCACGAAGGAAAGGAAACACAAAACGGTGCTCAAGCGCTTTCGTCTAATGACATCCTCAGTGTTCCTGAGGATGTCATTAGACGAAAGCGCTTGAGCACCGTTTTGTGTTTCCTTTCCTTCGTGGTTTTATTCATCATATATATATATATATATATATATATATATATGAAAAGAAGGATCAACACAACGGCAAACATTTTCATTTATTTGTACATCAGACGTTTCGACAAATCTTTTGTCATCATCAGTGAGTTAAGTCTTAAAACCTTAAAACAAAATTGAAAAGTGAAAGTTACATCAATACAATATTAAAACCATTAAAATTAAAACCTTAAAGCAAAATGAAAATTGCATCAATACAAAATTAAAATCATTTAAATTTCATCACTATAAAAACTAAAATTAAATTAAATTTCATCACTATAAAAACTAAAATTAAATTACCTCAATAGGTAAATACACAATGTTTACATCCACCTCCATACTTGGCAAAGTCTAACGGAACACTAGATGGTCAGAGGATTAGAAAGGGTATGTCTGTGAAAACGGTTGGTTAGTCTGATGTACAAATAAATGAAAATGTTTGCCGTTGTGTTGATCCTTCTTTTCATCTGTAAGCTCCGGTTCCCTAAGGAGAAGTCAATAGCTTTGATATATATATATATATATACACACAGGGTGTTTGAAAACTTTCTGTACAAATTGTAATGGGGGATAGGCAACACCAAGACAAACCCTTTTCGTCTATAAGTGTATGTCCGCTGACGTCACCATTCGGCGCGAGAGGGCGCCGCTGCAATTGGCTAAAAGGTGAAGTTGGCTAGACTCGCGCTTGCCGCGGGCATTCTTAAATCGGACGTAGTACGCGTAACATGGAGCGCTTCACGACTGCTGAGATGGCTGACATGCATATGGTGTATGGGGCTGCCAATGGAAACGGAAGAGCTGCTGTGAGGTTGTACCGACAGCGCTTTCCAAACAGACGTGTGCCAAACCACCAAACGTTTGCGCATTTGCATCGGCGACTGCGAGAAACTGGAACATTCCATGCAAACATGCATGACAGTGGTCGGGAGAGAAACGTGCGCACTCCTGACATGGAAGAAGAAATCCTACGGCGATTTGAGGACAATCCAAGCGCAAGCACGCGAGGTGTTGCACGTATCCTCGGTGTGAACCACGACCTGGTCTGGAGAGTGTTGCACGAGCAGCAGTTACATCCGTTTCATCGTCAGAGAGTCGAGGCATTACAACCTCGGGATTACCCTCTTCGTGTGGAATTCGCACGCTGGTTTCTGCAGCAGACAGCGGTGCAGCCTAATTTTCCGGCTTATGTGCTGTTCTCAGATGAGGCCTGTTTCACACGTGAGGGTGTGTTTAACATGCACAATTCTCACGTGTGGGCGCACGCAAATCCACATGCTACACGGGTGCATGCTCATCAAGAACGGTTCGCCGTCAAGGTTTGGGCGGGTATCGTCCATGGCAAGTTGATTGGGCCGTACCTGCTGCCTGCCCGACTCGACGGGCGGGTTTATCGGATATTTCTTATTTCGACCAGTGTCATGCATGTTTGCATGGAATGTTCCAGTTTCTCGCAGTCGCCGATGCAAATGCGCAAACGTTTGGTGGTTTGGCACACGTCTGTTTGGGAAGCGCTGTCGGTACAACCTCACAGCAGCGCTTCCGTTTCCATTGGCAGCCCCATACACCATATGCATGTCAGCCATCTCAGCAGTCGTGAAGCGCTCCATGTTACGCGTACTACGTCCGATTTAAGAATGCCCGCGGCAAGCGCGAGTCTAGCCCACTTCACCTTTTAGCCAATTGCAGCGGCGCCCTCTCGCGCCGAATGGTGACGCCAGCGGACATACACTTATAGACGAAAAGGGTTTGTCTTGGTGTTGCCTATCCCCCATTACAATTTGTACAGAAAGTTTTCAAACACCCTGTATATATATATATATATAACACCTGTAACTCGGATTTTCCACTTTTTAACTTGGATTCCAACATGAAATCATGAACGAAGCGTTAGGTCCAATAAAGTCTTTATTAAATTCTATACATTAATTCTATCGCGACTAACTTCTTGTTTATTAAAATTGTAGAACGAAAAGTGACTGAGTGGTTAGTTAGTTAGTTAGTTATAAATATTAGATATTCGATAATATTATTTTGTAGTTATAATTTTTTTCCATGCTCTCTTTTTTTGGACGAGTTTTTGCCACACAACTGCGTGCTACCAGGATGCGGGATGGGGACGTAACTCGTCTCGCATCCCACCAACCACTTTCCCCAACCACCACCCTTTGAAAAGTAGTGTGCTTATGACATTGTTATGTATTGTAGCATGAACAATTAATTATACAAATACACAACAGACATCCCCAGTTACATTAAAGATCAAATGAAGGCTGCGCAAGTTTCAGTATTTGAACTGAATGAGGGGCAAATTGTGCTTCAAAAATAGCAATTTAGTAAATAGTACACATGACATCCGCAACATCGGCATCCCGCAGGTGCGGATGCGGATGTGACATACATCACTAATATATATATGAAAATGAAAATGAAAAGGTTTATTGGCAGACTATAGTCCTTATGACAAATATTATTAATACAATGACAGTTCATATACTAAGGATATAAATATATACAATTGATTAGAAATAATACTGTAATGTCGAAGTTAAGTGAAGCTACAGACAGACGTTTTCGTACCAAAAATTCCATAGCTTAGTGGATAAATGGCAGGACTCATGGATAGCTTGGATAATCGGGTTGGTTGATTTTTTAATTCTTTGCATTAGACTGTATTGAGCACGTCTTGTTACCTCCGGGAAGCTCGGACATTGCGGGTAGCAAACATTTGCGAAGCTGAGCATTTCGGGGGTAATTTATGTAAGAGTCTAAAAGACCTGTTGTACAGCAAATTTAGGGTTCTGCCAGAACCTTTTTTATAATTCACCCAGAGTTGCTGTCCGTATATATTACTCCAGAAAGTACGAAAAAGAGTGTCTTTAGCTTCACTTGTACAAAATCGAAAGTTCCTTATAGTCATATTCGCTTTAGCACACAGGCTTCGAGATTGTTTTCTTATATCCGAGTCATCACTCAAGGAGCTGGTAATAATTTGACCCAAATACTTAAACTCTTGTACTTCCTCAATTACTTCACCATTTATTTTAAACTTTATATCAGCTGGCTGATTACAGCGTTTAGGATGAAATTGCATAACCTTAGTTTTTGTAACATTAAAAAGAATATCATGTTTCTGCGAATACACTTCGCAGACTTTTAGTAGCCGATCCAGACCTTTAACAGAGGGACTTATTAACACCATATCATCGGCATAAACTAAGTTATTTATCCTTGTGTTATATATGTATATATGCAACATCCCACTGTTGCCTCATTAAGTGAAGCAATTAATCCGTCAATAGACACATTAAACAGCATAGGGAAGAGCAAGTAATATATATATATATATATATATATATATATATATATATATATATATATATCCCATCACTTCTGAACTCTATAAAAGAGACTGAAATAGTAATTGAGCATTTACTTCTTCTTCTTTCCCTCCTCTTTTTCCATGCCGACGGCTCAGTTGCCGTCTCTTCTCCTAACAAAGCTGAACGCTTTGCTCAGACTTTCGCTTACAATTCAACCAGAGACGATTCCGGTGCTGTTCCTCCATCTCCTCCTTTCTCTGACTTTATTATGTCTGAAATTAGAATCTCTTCCAAAGGTGTTCTTTCTGCCCTATCTGGGCTCAACTATAGGAAAGCATACGGTCCTGATGGGGTTCTTCCTGTTATTCTTAAGAACTGTGCTTCAGTACTGACACCCTACCTAGGCAAACTCTTTCGTTTTTGTCTCTCATCTGGTACTTTTCCTTCCTGCTGGAAGTTCGCTTTCATTCAGCCTGTCCCAAAGAAGGGTGACCGCTCTCAACCTCCAACTACCATCCAATTGCTTTTTTGAGTTCTTGCCTTTCTAAAGCTTTTCAATCTATCCTTCATAGTAAAATTCTTAAACACCTCTCTTCTTACAATCTTCTTTCAGATCGTCAGTATGGGTTCCGCAAGGGACGTTCTACTGGCGATCTTCTTGCATAACTCTCTGACTTTTGGTCATCCTCCTTTCGGGATTTCGGTGGAACGTTTGCTATTACTCGAGACATATCAAAAGCTTTTGATAGAGTCTGGCACAAAGCTTTAATTTCGAAACTGCCCTCCTTCCGTTTCTATCCTTCTCTCTGTGCCTTCATCTCTAATTTCCTTTCCGACCGATCTATAGCTGCGGTTGTAAATGACCACTGTTCTTCTCCTAAAGCTATCAACAGCGGTGTTCCTCAGGGTTCTGTTCTGTCACCCACTCTTTTTCATTTATTTATTAATGATCTTTTAATTTGCACTTCCTGTTCTATTCACTCCAATGCCAATGATTCCACTCTTCATTTCTCCACCCGCTTCACAAAAAGTCCTTCTCAACAGTCACTTCATGATTCGCGTACGACGGCTGTGGAGTACCTGACCTCTGATCTTTCTGCTATTTCTGATTGGGGCAGAGAAAACCTTATGGCTTTTAATACCTCAAAAACTCAGTTCCTTCATCTGTCTACTCGTCACAATATTCCACACGACCATTCCCTTACCTTCAACAACACACAACTCAATCCTTCCTCTTCTCTTAATATTCTTGGCGTTTCTTTTTCTCGTGATCTTTCCTGGAAAGATCACATATACTTTCTTTCCAAAATAGCTTCCAAGAGGTTAGATGTATTGTACCGACTCCGCACTTTCTTCACCCCCACTCAGTTTCTCTCTCTGTTCAGGGGTTTTGTCCGCCCCTGTATGGAGTATGCTTCTCATGTATGGGGTGGCTCAACCCACACAGCCGTACTTGACCGGGTGGAATCAAAGGCTTTTCGTCTCATCAATTCCCCGCCTCTTACTCAATGTTTTCACTCCCTCTCTCTTCGCCGCAATGTTGCCTCACTCTCTCTTTACTATCGCTACATTGCTCTTCTGAATTCTCTAACTGCATGCCTCCTCCTTTAAGGAGAGCACGCAGCACTAGACTTTCTACACTTCTCATTCCTTTTCTGTCCAACTCACTAACGCAAGGATTAATCGGTATTTTCACTCTTTCATCTATTCAACCGGTTAACTGGAACAATCTTCTTCAATCCATCTTTCCCCCTGTCTATGCCCTCCACTCTTTCAAACGCAGTGTGTCTAGGCATCTCGAAAAGCCCGACCTTGATTTTGGCTCTCTCCTTCTTTTATGGGGGAGGGGGGCGTTTTTCCCCCTCCTTCCTGCATAAAAAAAGAGGTAGCTGGATGGTCATCCCTACTCAAACTAGGGCAATGGCATGAATTGAACTTTACATTCCTAATTAACAATCTCCAACCAACGAACCGAGGTTCGGGAATGATATCAGTATACAGTAATGTTGTCTTTAAATTCGAAGAGGATGCATTAACTAATTGACTTTTACCAAAATTAAGTCCCTACCCCCCCAACCCCTCCAAAGTTTTCTAATCTAAGCAGTAAAAATCTTAACGCGTTTTTCTTAATAAATGAAGGGTCACTAACTAAAATTATGCGCTTTCAAATGTGTTTAATGATCTTGTTTTTGGTATGAAATTTTCTTCTCATTTTTTGCTTTATTTCGGCTGACGTTGATAAATAATGGGGATCACCCGAAGATCAGGGCCCCCAGCCTTCTTTAGTTAGCCTTATAAGGCTAACTAACGAAATATCACGACCTAACCTAACCAATCGTTAGGTCAACTGTACGCCCTTGACGATTGGTTAGGTTAGCTCGTAATATTTTCGTTAGTTAGCCTTATAAAACAACTAAAGAAGGCTGGGGGCCCTGATTTTCAGATGATCCAATAATGGAACTAATTATATACTTCACTGAAATAATTAAGTTTCATTATTTGCATTAGCTGAAATAAAGCAAAAAATAATCTCTTAACCCATACCTCCGACCTCAAAAAAAAAATTATTTGGATGAGGGGCAAAAAAGCCTGCGCAATCCCCTTCTGAAAATAGTTTAAAAGAAGCTCGTTAAAATTTAATTACTAACATAGTTTCCGTTGCAGCTCAATTTTGTTTTCTCTCAACCCCATTTTCTATTGATTCCCAGTCATAAACCACAACAGTCAATAATAAATATAATCAATCGTGGTTTAATATCTAATGAGGGTTGGAGAGCTGATTCACGGGTTACTTTAGGTAATAATGAGGAATATCTTTTACCTTAAAATTTGACTCGTGTCACTAATTACGAAACAAAGCTTTTTAAACCTTAATTGCGTTAATATGGTTTCTTATTACAAATATTGTAATGTTTGTGTGAACAGACTTTGTCTAAAAAGACTGTCAAAATAGTTGAATTTTAAAGTCAACCATTTTTGCGCAGAAGTGCGGTAGTGTAGCCTATAAATAGCGCACGATTACGTTATTAATTACATAACATTTTGTTGATATGGCGATTTCTTCGATAGAATCTAAAAACTTTAAGACTCTTATGCTAAGTTTAACTTGTCCGCTTTTGGCGTTACCTTGTTGCCTCATATTACGAAAAGTAGTTACTTTTTAAAATTATATATAGTTATGCTTAACAGAGTTATACGGAGTTTAGTTAGGTTAAATGTATTAGGATAAATAGTGGTCGGTCAGGTTGCAGAGTGTGTGTGTGTGTGTGTGTGTGTAATATGTTATGAACACGCAGGAATTTGCATAATACTATGGGTCCCTAGTGCTACACCAGAAATTTGAACAAAATGCTGCCACTGCGTCAAGTGCAGTGCGGGTTAGTGCGGGAATATATATATATATATATATATATATATATATATATATATATATATATATATATATATATATATTGTAGATGTTCCGTGAAGAAATGAGAACTCTTAAAAAACAACTATCACTTCTAATGAGTGACCGGAATCTGCAAAACTATATACCCTAGCAATACATACACTCTTCAACTATCCAACACCATCCACAGTTATTTCATTAACCAACACCCACCGTTATTCTCAACTGCAACGGCCCACTCACTAACACTGATCAGAAACCAATAAAGCCAACATAATAACAACCAGCACAAATGAACACAGACTACTAACCCCCTAAATTCAATATATACAAACATAAAAGGACTCTACACTGGCAAAGCGGACTACAAATTACAATACAGTACCTACAAAATTTTGCTCTGGAAACCAACATATAAATATCGTTTGATTAACAGAAACACACTTGCATAAATGTGAAAAAGGTTGTGAAAATTGCATCAGAAACACCGAAATGTCAATAAAGGAGTACAATATACGTAGAGCAGGTAGATTTCCTACAGGACGAAGAAGCTGTTGATTTACATGAAAAATACATATAAAGGTGAAGTGAAGGTAATCAAATCAAACAGCACAGTCGAGATTTTTATTTTCGAAGAAAAAAATCATCATGAACGTGTTCAGACCACCAATCACCGCAAAAAGCGAACTTCAATTTGTTATAAATGAAAGAGAAAATAGGTCAGAATTTCTTTTCCAAATATATTAATTTGTGGGGATTTTAACTTTCCGTGGATAACATGAAAAAACAAAAAGACGTTATTTACATTAGAAGTTCCATGGCAGCATTACGAAAGACGACATAACTTAGGACGTATGAGTAATGCCATTAAATATTATGGAAAATTATGCACTATCTCAGGAAATTTGTGAAGTGTGTGAATTTGTGAAAGCAAAATTTTTTGGATTTAATTTTGACAAATAACAATGGCATAATAATAAATAAAAGTGTAAGGCAAATTTATCTGACCATAGCATATAAATAACGTTAAAAACTAGTACATATAAAACTCATCTTAGAGAGACAGAGAATATTTGAAGAATTAAATATAAATCCAAAGGAAGTTGATTGGATAAATATAAATGAAGAATTAATAGAAGTAGACAAGGAATTGCTACTTCGCGAAAAAAAAAAAAATACTACGTGTAGGAGAAAACAAAACTAAACCTATATTACTGAAACACGTTTCGCAGAGACAAAAAAGAAAACATAAGCAAACGCGAGAGAAAAATCAGAACGTTATTTAGACAACAGAAACAAACAGTAAAACATATCCAAAAATACGAAAAGGACACAAGGAGACTCGTGCTCGGAGAAAAAAAAAAAGCGAAAAAGAAACGGGCCTGAAATTATACGGGTGACAAACGACAAGGAAAACAAGGTTGCATAAAACAAAAAATAACCAAAAATGTTCTCATCTATGCCAAAAGGAAAATGAAATTTCGGAAGAATTTCGTTTAGCGATCGCAGACAGTATTCGCAGAGATGTGTCCACATGACAATGAGAGTCTTGAGAGTTGACAGTAAGAAAATTGCGCGAAAACAAATACGGATTAAACTTTTCATCTTACTTCCGCTTAAGTTATAACTAAAAGTGTCTTGGGCATTGATTGAGTGATATACCTTTCAACCTTTCAAATGTTCCCTGCGATGATTCCTCATTTCACGAAGGTCAAGCTTGTCGCTCCAACTCTCGAGTTGGCCTGGTGAAGTAGTGAGTTGGTTTCTTGTACTCTCCACCTCACATAACCAAGTACGCCCGGCTCATCGGGGATTGTTCTGAGCCAGGCGTCTAATCTTCTTTTGAAGATGTCCACTGCAGCACCACTCGTGTTCCTTAGGTCTTTGGGCAGCTGATTTTACATATATGAAAATTATTTCACGAAAGTAACATGTGAAAAATATTTATGATCGCGCTTGAGCACCATTCTGTGTTTCCTTTCCTTCGTGGTTTTATTCATCATATATATATATATATATATATATATATATATATATATGTGTGTGTGTATATATATACATACTAGAATGCCCGGTGCGCTTTGCACAACCGAAACACAACCAAAGGAAAGCCTGGGAGGGTCGAGTGTATTACTAAAGACCTTCCTGGTTCTCCCTTAATGTGTATACTTACATTTAGTGCAAATTACTCTGCCCGTTTAAGCGTGTATAAACGAATAATAGAATGGACATCGACATCATCATCATCATCATCATCCCCTACATATATAAACAAGATATATATATATATATATATATATATATATATATATATATATATATATATATATATATATATATCTTTGGTTGAACAATCGACCGTAGTGTGTGTGTGTGTGTGTGTATATATATATATATATATATATATATATATATAAATTTAGGGTGATTCAAATATGGGGGTAAAAAAATTTTTTTTATATTTTAATGTGTTCAACCCTTTAAAAGGTTCATTTCAGCATAAAACCAACTATCCTAAAATATTTTAGCAATTTTTTAATTTTTAGGGGTTGCTACCAGCAATTAAAAATTGACAGAATGACTCAAATTGTCAAATTTTTCCACACCACCCAGGGGGCACAGTACAAGGCGCATTGCTTTTTTTTAATGTGGAAAGCTCCCCCGTAGGTCCTACCATAACCACAAGCATGCATAATTAAACTAGCATGATATTTGAGACATTAGCTGTCCTTACTTCATCAATGTTTCTTTCTTTCTATCAGGGTAAACAGCCCTGTAGTTTTTCACTACTTGTAGCAAGAATTGTTTTTGATCTTCATCATGTGTTAGTATTTTATTATATTCATCCATTAATTTTACTCCTCTTTCCGCTATATCATTCACGACTTTCCACTGTTTGATAGATTTCTTAGCGGAGTTATACTCTTCATCATTATGCCATTCTTTAGCATCTTTGAGTAAAAATTTTGAACTAAATTCTGTTATTGTAAAGAATCTTTGAGTATTTGATGACAAAATCTTCTAATTTTTTCGTTGGAATAAGTGCAGGATCTAGAAAAGCCCGTTTTGCAGGAAGAGTTTCTGCCGTATTTTGCAAGGCCTTTACAATTTTGTTTTTCGTTTCAGTAGGCACTTCATCATCATAAAAGGCCAAGGCTACCAGTTCTGATAGGTACCAGAGGTGACCTAACAGTTTTTTAATAGCAACAAATGCAATTGTGTCATTTATTTGTTTGTAGACTACAAGATTCTGTAATAATTCCAGAGCAAGACGAGGAGCGCAAGATGGCACAGGAGCTGTAAACCATGCCTTTACATATAACCGAGTAGCAAATAGACAGATGTCTTTTAGTCCTTTTTTGTCTTTTACTGAAATTTTGAACTGAGATTTCAACATAAAAATTTTCAATGAATATGTAATTTTGGCCATCCACCTAGCCCGATGAAGTCCCGCTGGATGTTTAAATTTGATTCCACCTTTTGGTTCACCTCCCAAAAAAATAATTGTTAACTGCAATAGTTCTAGGTAATCGTCTCTTGGTTGGAATGTATCTAGTTGATTTGTTGCAAATATAATTATGTCATCTTTGATGTCATGAATATTTTCATAGATATCTGGATCTGATAATGCTGTTTCGTAGTCCTCTTTATTAATGCTTGACCATTTTTCTCTGAACTTCTTAAAAAGGACTATATCTGGGCCAGAAGATGGTGATAAAGACTTTGAAACAACAGCTTCCACTGTAGCCCTGTTCAAAAATCAACTTTTTCTTATTTTCATAGGTTTCTGTACTTTTACCCATGCTTTTTGACCTGAAAAGGCCGAAAATCACAACCATTTTGACCTAGGTTATTGGGAAGCATTGCCGCATGGAGCTTTAAGTTTTCTGCCTTGAAATCGGCCAAAAGCACCAGTTCCGGGGTCCCTTGAATCATGTTTTGCACTATAACTTTTTATCTAAACAAGATAGAGCAACAAAATAGGCACCAAATTAAAGTGTTTTTAATCCTCTTTCTAACGTATACAATTATGATAGTCTTGGAACAAGAAATGGCACATTGGTACATACAAAGATTTCAGAAATATCACAAAATTCGTTTTCTCACACTCAAGGCAGACAAGGCGCCTTATTCATGAAACAAATTTGAGATTAACATTTTGTCACAAGTCTAATCGATCAAGAAGTGAAAGCATTACATGATGATTAATTTCATAATGACATTTACACAGTCAGTTGTTGAGAGTTTGTTTCTTGGAGCTGTCAAAGCGGCGTCTGTTGAACTCCACAGCTTGAAGGAGATAGTCCCTTTGCTTGGCATCTGTTGTTATGACATTTGCAAAGTCGCTCATCATCTTGACACCACGTTCAGCAATGTCATTCACCGCTTTCAGATTCTTAACATAGTCCAACGCTTTTCTGTAGTCCTCATTCTGTGGCCAAGACGTGACAGGTTCCAGAAGCCACTCGGATCCAATGTTCAGTGTGTCCAGCAGGAAATGTGATTCTGGGCCAATGAGATCAACCAGGGTGGTCTTAGCTGTGACTTTCTGGAATAGAGGCTTTCCTGTTCTGAAGCTGTCTGGCTTCTCAGTGGCATGTAACTGGGCAGCAATGTCGTGCTTCAATGTGTCACTCAATCTACTGCTGAACAGGGCAAATGGCACGACTTCCTGCGTCAGGTACCATTTGTGGTTTTCCATCTTATTAAGTACTGCATCAGCAAGCTCTGGGTCAGTTTTCTTGTACGTCAACATGTTCTGGATTAGACTTAGATCATTCACGGGAGCATCTGCAGCAGACATTGACATCATCCATACAGGAGTGTAGAACAGCGCAAGGAAGGTGTTGAGTCTTTCCAGCTTTGATACAGTGTCTTCGTCGTACTCAAGTTGATCTGCAAACATCAGCATTTTCATGGAGTACAGGTTTCTGGCCATCCATCTGGCCTGATGAATGGCGCCTGGTCGACTCCAGTGAATACCTCGAGGAGGCGTTCCTCCAAGAACAATGACTGTCAGTTCAGCCATTTCCCTGTAGTCGGCTCTTGGAAGCCTTTCTGCTGTTACAATGTCTTGGAGTATTTCTTCACTGTTCTTCTTCTTTTCCTTCAGCCATTTGCTGTTGATAGCCAGCATCTTTGGGTTTTCCTTGGACAAGTCCGTCCAAACATCCTTCAGATGCTCAAACCAGGGATTATCTGGCCCCTTCACCTTCCCAAACAGCTTCTCCCAAACTGCTCCTACTAGGATTTCCAGGATGTGATGTCAACAGGCCAGATAAAACACCTTTTTGTTCAGCATTTTCTCTAGCAGTTTGGCAGCTCCTCTGTGAACTCCACTGTTACTGGATGTAGTGTCAAAAACAAGGGCAGTAACATTATCCGTAAGTTCCCATGTCTCCAGTAAATCCATTGAAGCCTCAGCCTGAGCTGTGCCAGAAGAATTGTCGATGACAGGTACTCCCAATAACTTTCCTTCAGTGTATGAAGGTGGACCAGACACTAGCACAGCTAAAGTCTCTGAGGTACTTCCAGGTTCACTGCTCAAAACATCTTTGAGCAACTTTCCATCCCAGTGTAAGGCAGCGTACTGTGGGGGGTTTTCACAAAACTTGGACATGTGACTCTGGCTGATATTATACCTGGACAGCATTCTGTTGCGACGTGTTGTTGAGGTTGAGATGACGAAGTTATCCAGATCAGCCCCTCCAGCTTTCAAGGTGGCAGAAACCATGGCAGTAACTTGATTGTCTGATAAACCAAGACGATCAGCTGTATTGCAGATGACATCACATTCCATGACCTTCCTTGGAAACGTCAAAGTCACACTAGTCACAGTGTCTTGATGGTGAGAACATCCAGGACGAGGCTGATGGTAATCCATGTCCTCTGTGTTAGCGTCGTTGTCAGTTGAGTCACCCCAGGTAATGTCATCCACATGAACAACTGCCTTTTGTTCTGCTGCAGCTGTAAAATAGTACAACATGTTAAGACAGTAATTGTTAAGTACATGCTAAATATCGCAATGGAGTAAAACTTAAAACTTTTTGTAACGTTCAAAGTAATTAGTTTTACCTTGTTCTTGTCTATGCTGCAGTCTTTCATTCCTCGCTGCTTGCTGCAGGGATCTTGTCTCAAAAATCTTGTCATGACCAGACATATGACCTTTCCTCTCAGTCTTTGGTCTTCGTAGAACCTGATATCCTCATCTTTCTTCTCTCTGGATAACAGTCTGTTGTTCTGTATTTCCTGGATTGCATCTGGAGCTCCTATATCGAACAGGCTGTCTAATTCCAGCACAAATGCTCCTCTTTTTCCTCCAGGGTTACTTGCTCTTCCTTTGCTTTTCACCAGAGCACGATGTTTCTCATGTAGTTTCATGAAGAGCTTCATTGCGTTGTACTTGGTCATTGTCTTGATCCTAGCCATCTGCCAGAATGGGATGATAGATTCAACTGTTTCATATGCAAGGTCTTGAACCATGGGCCTCCCTGCATTTTCCGGTAAATTCTGAAGATTAAGGAAATACTGGAACGCCTGTCTGTTGGTGGGAAGCTGAGAACCACTGATAAAAGCTGAAGGGTATCCAACCATGAAAGTTTCAGTGAGAGATCTGGTAGATGGCCCAGTTGACACCTGCCTGTGGACAGTACGTGGAGGTTCTGAGATATCAACTGTGCGCCCACGGAGCTCCCTCAGCTCTTTGCTTAATGCCATTGTGAAGTTGTAACTTGTAGATGGTTTTCTAGATTCTGATTGTTTCTGTTGTTTCCTGAAAAATGATAGATAATTATTATTATTATTATTAATTATTATTTATTTATTATTATTATTATTATTTATTAATTTTATGCTCTTTCATTTGATACCTAATTTGTTGCTCTATCTTGTTTAGATCAAAAGTTAAAGTGCAAAACATAATTCAAGGGACCCCGGAATTGGCGCTTTGGCCGATTTCAAGGCAGAAAATTTAAAGCTCCATGCGGCAATGCTTTCCAACATCCTAGGTCAAAATAGTTGTGATTTTCGGCTTTCTCAGGTCAAAAGGCATGGGAAAATGTACAGAAACCTATGAAAATAAGAAAAAGTTGATTTTTGAACAGGCCTAAGCTTCCAGCATAATTTCAAATATATGGTGTCGACATGCCAGCCACAATAAATCGCTGTCGAATTTTTGTTCTAGAAGAATAGCTGCACCATTTCTAGGACCAGTATTGGCTGCCGTTGTATTGAAACACATGCATTTTATTTGTTCGCAGATGTCCCATTCAAGCGATGTCTGATTGTTTGCATTAAAAAGAGACGCATTTCTGTCACTCAATTTTGCAACATCAAGACTTCCTAATAATTTATCATCAAACAATTTTCTACGTTTGCCAACCTTACTTTTCCATGTTGAAGGTTGTGCAGCACAGAAACCAGATTCATCACTTTTACTCTCTTCTGATTCTGATGATGTACTGGTGAGTATGACAGCCTCTTCATTCTTCTTTCTTTTGATCTCTTCTTCTGCTTTCCTCTTTTCATAACGTTGTTGCTTTTCTGCTGCTCTTTGCTCTTTTTTAGCAACAGCCTTATCAATGATACCCATTTTTCCATGACGTCCTTTCTCACGTTGCATTTTCAAGAATTTCTTATCATCTTCCATTTTTATAAGCTGCATAGCATTCTCATGAGCAATGTCAAATAAGTTTTCCAGTTTATCTTTCCATTTTTCTTCTTTATTATTTAAATTTTGTGATCTTTTCAATTTGTTTGCTTTGTTTTTCTTAAGCAGCTGTCATTCCTTCAGTATTCCTTGAATTTTATGTACTACATGTATTCTTTGTTTTGCTGGTATTCCTGCTTTTTTCCAAACTGCTAGCACATCATCTGCAGTAGAGCAGCAGCATGATTCTCTAATGTCTTGCTTTTTAATATTTCTGTAGTGCATGAAGAGGGCCATCATTTCCTTCTCTGATGGTAATACGGATGTTTTTAGTACTGCAGAGGGCTGCCCAATTAGCCATACTTCAGTTTCTTTTCTCGTAGAACTTCTCCCAAATGAGCAACTGGGTGATGGTGAGTTAGGCCTAGCTTCCATAATCGATTAATTGGTATCAAAATTACGAGTTCCAAGCAACAATTAAAAGCACGCTAGTATATAAACCATTAATTAAAAATTCTGAAATATAAACAATTAAACATAAAATCATACTGTAAGTTGTAAAAACAAACAAATTGAAAAAGAGGGAAACTTTGACGCCTGGTAGCACATAGTAAATTTTATTTAAAATTCACCAAATTTGGCATACACTACTTTTTTGTCATAGGGAACAAAAATACAGGTTGAACAATTAAAAAAAAAAACTTTGATTTTTTTGAATCACCCTAAATTATATATATATATATAATAGTGACGTGTTTTGTTGGTTGGTAATGATGGTTATGATCGTCGATATTATTTCTGAGACCTATATCTTCCGAGTTAGGGTTATCGTTTCCTCAGAGAGACTTTCTAAGTTAATTGCAGAGAGGTGTAATTTAGAAAGAGGATAGGGGTGACAAGTGAATCTTCTTAAAGTAGGTTTATTATGGAGTAATATAAGTTAATAGAATAACGAGTCGAGAAGGTATTCATTTATTATAAGTTCGTCTCAATCTCCTCTGATCTCCTAAACTCTCATCTCCTCTTCAGCTTCTTAATGTAGATTTAAGGGTTACTCGTAAAGAAGGATCACGCAAAGTTGGGGGAAAAAGGGATACGGAATTATTATTGTAAACAATAATTTCTTGGAAAAACCCACCATAATAATAATAATAATTTTACTCAACATTAGAGAACTACTGGGGTTTTCATCTTTAATATACACAGGGTGTCCCATAAGTCCGGTCTCATAGGAAGATTTATTTTAAATTAAATTTACAAAAGTAATACATTAGAACTGAAACAAATTTTCCTGAGACTGGACTTATGGGACACCCTATATATATATATATATATATATATATATATATATATATATATATATATATATATATATATATTTCAACTGCAAAGAACACGCAGTATAAATAACGTAAAGAACGACGCTTGTATAGGAGAACATTCCGCGCAAGATGAGAAGAGAGAACGAACAAATGAAAAAATGAAGTTATTTATACTGCGTGTTCTTTGCAGTTGAAATGTATATATAGATACGGCATGCGGAAGGTGCCCCCTTGGGGCATTGGTTTCTGCGCGTATGTAGAAGAATTACGGCATTTGTTCGAGTGAGGCCCGTGGTGTAATGGTTATCATATCTGACCGGCAATCGGAAGATCCCGGGTTCGATTCCCGGGTGGTTACCTCATTTTTTCGTTCTCTCTTCTCATCTTGCGCGGATGTTCTCCTATACAAGCGTCGTTCTTTACGATATATATATATATATATATATATATATATATATATGAAAACGTTTATTGGCAAATCAATAGTCCATACGACAACTAGTAATAATATAAACTGAAACAAAAAATAAATAAAATAAAATAAAATAAAAATACAAGTACTAAGAACAGGAATATAAATAATGAAACATAGCAATGTCGAAGTTTAGTGGAGCTACAGACAAACGTTTTCATTCCATGAATTCCATAGCTTAGATGACATTTGAGTGCTGAATAGCTTGGATAATTGGATTGACTAATTTTTTAATTCTTTGCTTTGCATTAAACTGTACTGAACACGTCTTGTTACCTCTAAGAGGCTCGAGGCATTGTGGTTAGCAAACATTTGATATATATACAGTATATATATATATATATATATATATACACAGGGTGTTTCAGGAGGAAAGGTCAATACTTCGGGAGGTGATAGTATCGGTTATTGTGAGAAAAAAAGTTCATATGAACATGTGTCTAATTATGAATGGTTACGGAGAGAGAGCTGTTTGAATCTACAAATACAAAAGCATTGTTAATGGTAATCAAGAAAGAGAAACCAATTACTGTTTCTAACATTTAATGTTTAAACATTGGCATTTTCAATGGCATCAGATACGGAAATGACAAATTTGTTACAGTTTACAATACGTTTTCGAAAATCCCACCGTCAACCTCAATGCACTTTGCAACTCGTGTGCGAAGATCGCGTGTTGTTCGTCTGAGTTAATCTTGACGTTCCTTTATGCGGGCAGCAGCAGCATCCAAAATGCGCGCGAGCAATTCGTCTCGTGTATCCACCTTTCTTTTGTAAACTTGACTTTTCATCTACCCCCACAAACAATAATCTAACGGAGAGAGGTCTGGAGACCTTGGTGGCCATTGAATGGGACCACCGCGGAGGGAGGAAGAGCTGCGTGCGCATCAGATTCAAACAGCTCTATCTCCGTAACCATTCAGAATTAGACACATGTTCATATGAACTTTTTTTCTCACAATGACCGATACTATCACCTCCCGTAGTATTGACCTATCCTCCTGAAACACCTTGTATACAATTATATATATATATATATATATGATACACACAGACCGTGCATGGAAGAAGGAACTCTTCTGGGAAAATTAAATCCACTATAGTCTGAATAAGTAATGGTAAATGACAAACACTATAGTTTTTTCTTTTTCATGATGTTAGCCCGACGTGGGCAACGGGTCACTCGCAAAGCTGTACCCATACATCCTGTCCCAAAGCTGGATCCTATCTACTTTGCAGATAGCTGGTGAGGGAAGCTATATTTTTGGGGCCTCTTTGCGAGTGACCCGTTGCCCACGTCGGGCTAACATCATGAAAAAGAAAAACAAAATGTTTGTCATTTACCATTACTTATTCGGACTATAGTGGATTTAAGTTTCCCAGAAGATTTCCTTGTTCCATGCACGGTCTGTGTGTATTATGAAAGAACCTCAGGGGACCATTCTGAGTTCAATCCCATATATATATATATATATATATATATGTTAAACACAGACCGTGCATGGAACAAGGAACTCTTCTGGGAAAATTAAATCCACTATAGTCCGAATAAGTAATGGTAAATGACAAATACCATAGTTTTTCTTTTTCATGATTTTAGCCCGACGTGGGCAACGGGTCTCTCGCAAAGAGATCCCATAAATATAGCTTCCCTCACCAGCTATCTGCAAAGCAGACAGGATCCAGCTTTGGGACATGGATCTAGGGTTTAAAGCAAGCCTAGACCCCTACATTCAGAACCTCTATATAAGTAAAAGACTCGTTGCATTCACGTCGGGTTGAATAAATCAAAGAAAAAGGGGGTAACTATTGTATTTTTAGCCAAAAAAAAACAAAAACTTAAACCTCAACCGGGACATTGAGCGTCCACTTTTCAAGGCACGTAACACGTCCGTTTAATATACACAAATTCAGAATGGTTCCCTGAGACAATTGGATCCTGTCTGCTTTGCAGATAGCTGGTGAGGGAAGCTATATTTATGGGATCTCTTTGCGAGAGACCCGTTGCCCACGTCGGGCTAAAATCATGAAAAAGAAAAACTATGGTATTTGTCATTTACCATTACTTATTCGGACTATAGTGGATTTAATTTTCCCAGAAGAGTTCCTTGTTCCATGCACGGTCTGTGTTTAACATATAATTGTCTCAGGGAACCATTCTGAATTTGTGTATATTAAACGGACGTGTTACGTGCCTTGAAAAGTGGACGCTCAATGTCCCGGTTGAGGTTTAAGTTTTTGTTTTTTTTTTGGCTAAAAATACAATAGTTACCCCCTTTTTCTTTGATTTATTCAACCCGACGTGAATGCAACGAGTCTTTTACTTATATAGAGGTTCTGAATGTAGGGGTCTAGGCTTGCTTTAAACCCTAGATCCATGTCCCAAAGCTGGATCCTGTCTGCTTTGCAGATAGCTGGTGAGGGAAGCTATATTTATGGGATCTCTTTGCGAGAGACCCGTTGCCCACGTCGGGCTAAAATCATGAAAAAGAAAAACTATGGTATTTGTCATTTACCATTACTTATTCGGACTATAGTGGATTTAATTTTCCCAGAAGAGTTCCTTGTTCCATGCACGGTCTGTGTTTAACATATAATTGTCTCAGGGAACCATTCTGAATTTGTGTATATATATATATATATATATATTCAACTTTTTATCCTTCTACTTAAGCTACGGATGCCTCAATCGACTAAAGAATATATCAGAAATTATAATCTTAATTTGATGTAGTAGACCGATGGACTTTTTATATAATATAAAATTAATATATAAAATTCAATATAGGATTATATGAAAACATAGACACGAAGAAGCAAGGAAAAAATTAGTTCAAAATATAGAACTAAATGCTGATGGAAAATTTATTTTTATTTTTGATGTTATCTTTAAATTATTATTTTTTTTATGTTGACGAAATGGATTTATTTCTGTTTCAAAATATACATATTTTTTTTCACTCAACTATTAAAATTCTCAATAAACAAGAACAAAATCGGAGCGACATCAATTTCACCTCCTCTGTTGGTGACCTTGACCTATGGTGCAAGAACTTGAGTCTTGCTCGCAACACACCGTCTTGTGATGACCCATGCGTGTGTCAAGTCTTATCAGTTTATGTTGAGTAGTTAAAAAAATTATGGTGTTTACCTCCATTTGATCTATGACTTCTATTTGTGACTTTGTCCTTTAATGCAGGGACCTGAGACTCGTAATGATCTCTATGTGTGTGAAGTTTCATCAATTTACGCAGGACGAGCAAAAAGTTATAACACAGACCTTCATTTGACGTTTGACCTATTTCTCGCTTATGATATATCGTCTTGTGATGATCTATACGTGTGTTGGGTATCATTTATTTATGTTGAGTGGTTCAAAAGTTATAGACTGAACACTATAGTGCGACGGACAGACGGACGGACGGACAAGTGCAATTCAGTATGGCGTCTCCAAATTTTTTGGTCGTGGGACATAATGATCGTGGATCAAAGACTAGAAGTTTGCAGCAGTAAAACTGTCGACCTGAAATCCTGTGAAAAAAAAATTCCGCAAAACGGAAGTAAAAAATAGCTCTTGCTTCATTTTCTTTTTATTTTCTTTTTGTGTTTTGAAAGTTTAATTAAATTTTAGGTAAAACTAAATATACGTTTTAAAGCTTTTATCTTTTATTAATCGTATACAGAACTTTGATTTCAGTCACCCTTGCGTCACCCTCTCTGTCTGTCTGTGTGCGTACAGTATATATGATATATATATATATATATATATATATATATATATATATATATATATATATATATGCACTAAAATCACAAAATAACACGTGACCTTATTAATAAGCAAACAACCACAAGGAAAAGGAAACACAAAGTCCGAGCGCTTTCGTGATATATTCACATTATCAAGGAGGAACAGAAAATAGACGGAGATTACAAAGTAAATGAGTTAAATAGACAAGCAAAAAATTCACAATCGGCACCTCAAATTAAAGGCCTTAAAGCCCTCTAAAGATTTTTTCAATTGATAACATAATCTGTAGGCAGCTAAATAACTAAATATAAAAAAATATACTGTATAGATGAAATTAGACAAAAAAAAAAAAAAAAAAAAAAAATTCTTATAATGGTTATTAACACTAATATTTAATTAAAACAGGCATTTAATTGGCAAGAATTTAATGAAAAACAAATAGATAACGTAGATAACAAATAGATAACATAATCTGTAGGCTGCTTAATTACTATACAGATGAAATTAGACAAAACACCAGTACAGAAAACAAAAATTATTATAATGGTTATTAACACTAATATTTAATTGAAGTAGGAAAAATTAAGAGGCCCGAAATTAATGAAAACAAAGGGAAAGTTGCCATCGTCTTACAGATTATTACAAAATTTCTACAAACAGTCTGGAAAAATTGTTTTCCCAAAAGCAACCCACTTCAAAAATCCAATAAACACCCCAGCAACCAAAGATTATACACGAAAGAAATATTACAATTAAAATAGACACATAAGAATGTTAACAGTTCTTACAATAATATTTATTTATTTAACCAGGGCAAACCATTAAGAGGCAAAAAATGCAGTTAAGAAAACAGTAGGCCCATCGCCAGCTTACTGACAATGTACGAATCTAATTTGTACAACCCAGGGCTAATATTAAGGACCAAATCCGCATTATTCTTGATCACACTTGCATAGATAAGTCCTTAAAAATGGCAAAGAAAACCTTCTACGCAGTAAAGGATAAGATTCCTTATAACACAAAAAATGTTTTAGTGTTACCATTCAGAGAAAATTTCCTTGATCTGCCGAATCTACTGAGGACTTTTAACGTAAATATTGCGTTCAAAAATTTAGATGTAATTAAGAATTCATTGATTAAGAACTCCCCTTTAAGTGAACATGGTTGTGTATATAAAATCCCTTGCACAATATGTAATAAATTTTACATTGGCCAAACTGGTAAGACCCTTGAGTTACGTATTAAACAGCATCAATACAGTATAAGAAGTGGCCAGGAATCTAACGCCATTTTCATTCACGTAAGAGATTCTAATCATCCCATTGATTGGAAAAATGCTTCCAAATTAAGGTTTAGTAAATCTATTGTTAGCAGAAATATATTGGAATCAAGTGTGATCAAGAATAATGCGGATTTGGTCCTTAATATTAGCCCTGGGTTGTACAAATTAGATTCGTACATTGTCAGTAAGCTGGCGATGGGCCTACTGTTTTCTTAACTGCATTTTTTGCCTCTTAATGGTTTGCCCTGGTTAAATAAATAAATATTATTGTAAGAACTGTTAACATTCTTATGTGTCTATTTTAATTGTAATATTTCTTTCGTGTATAATCTTTGGTTGCTGGGGTGTTTATTGGATTTTTGAAGTGGGTTGCTTTGGGAAAACAATTTTTCCAGACTGTTTGTAGAAATTTGTAATAATCTGTAAGACGATGGCAACTTTCCCTTTGTTTTCATTAATTTCGGGCCTCTTAATTTTTCCTACTTCAATTAAATATTAGTGTTAATAACCATTATAATAATTTTTGTTTTCTGTACTGGTGTTTTGTCTAATTTCATCTGTATAGTAATTAAGCAGCCTACAGATTATGTTATCTATTTGTTATCTACGTTATCTATTTGTTTTTCATTAAATTCTTGCCAATTAAATGCCTGTTTTAATTAAATATTAGTGTTAATAACCATTATAATAAATTTTTTTTTTTTTTTTTTTTGTCTAATTTCATCTATACATATATTTTTTTATATTTAGTTATTTAGCTGCCTACAGATTATGTTATCAATTGAAAAAATCTTTAGAGGGCTTTAAGGCCTTTAATTTGAGGTGCCGATTGTGAATTTTTTGCTTGTCTATTTAACTCATTTACTTTGTAATCTCCGTCTATTTTCTGTTCCTCCTTGATAATGTGAATATATCACGAAAGCGCTCGGACTTTGTGTTTCCTTTCCTTGTGGTTGTTTGCTTATATATATATATATGCAGGGTGTCAGGAAAATGATTGCCCCCCCCCCCCCCCGTAGAGCAAAACTAGAAGAGATAGATAAAAACCGGCGAGACCACTTGAAGAGCGTTAAAATCTGAATAAAAACCATTATATTCTATTCCTGTGATTTTATTTCTACCATTTTTTTCCCCCAGAAACCATGGCATCATCTATTTTGAACGATTCAGAGAAAAAGCGAGTTCTTGACCGCTTCGAGCTGTCACATTTCGTGAAGCAAAGGAAGCTGGTGCACTTTCATACTCGACACTGGTGGACTGAGAGATTAAAAGATCAGAAGACTTTGTCAAAGGAATTGGAATAAGAAATCCTGAAGATTGTGAAACAGAATTTCGAGGAGGAAGACCGGAGAAATTATCTCAAGAATCGAAAGACATTGTGCTTGCTGCATCACGGCGCCGAAAGAAAGAGCTGCTCTGAGGTAGCGAAAGAGATACTTATCCGTCGTGGTAAGATAGTCAATCGGCAACTTGTGCATCAATTTCGAGTTCGCCAAGGCTTGAGTGCTTGGCATGAAATAGCTAAGCCACGAAGAGTGATCTTAATATTGAAGATCGCTATGGTTTTGTGATTATCTTGAGGAATGGACGGAAGACGATTTCCTTCACTTGGTTGTCATCGATGAATTCTTCGTTTATGTCTCCAGAAACCAATTTTCAGAATGATCGGGTTTGGGCAACAACTCCTGATGAAGTCCCAGACGACCAGAAGTATCGAGAAACAGTAAAAAATCCAGCATGTGTGGGTGTTTTCATTATGTTCTCTATTCGGAAGCTCATCTGGGTTATCAAACCAAGAGGAACCAGTTGGGATGGGCCTTATTTTCGAAATGTAATTTTAGCCCAACATGTAATTCCGTTTTGAAAGACCCCGAGTGTGTTTTGGATGTTGAACAGGCAACCTTTCTTCACGACAAAGCCCCCTGTATGAAAGCACTTGCGACTCAACAACTGCTTAAGGACAATAACATTGATTTTTTCGGAAATAATGAATGGCCTGGCAATTCTCCCGATCTTAATGTCTGTGAACATGTCGGATCCATCATGAAGGATCGGGTGGAGTCCTTAATGCTGGAACAACCCATTCAGAATCGGTATTCAACAGAAATTATGACTGCAAAGATCAACGAAGTCCTTGAAGAAATGAGTCATGATACCGATCTCTTTGAGACACTTCTGGGATCATACCCCCGTCGATTAATGGCCGTCAGAGCTGCAAATGGGGGCAACACCCGATATTAAAACAAGTGTTTTTTATTCAAAATTGTACGCTCTTTCGCGTAGTTTTGTCTGTTTTTTTCTATTCCTTTCAGTTTCTTCTGTACAGGGGGGGGCAATCATTTCCTGACACCCTTATATATATATATATATATATATAAGCACACCGGACAAAAAATTAGTCACCCCTAATAGCACCGATAGTAGGAAGTTCAAGGTCACACAGAGGGCGCTGATGTAGCATTGGTAAGTGACAAGTAGCGTTGACGTAGCACACAGGATCAGATCTGTTTCGTGAGGTGGTGAAGAACAAAGTGTGTGTTGGATATAGTCTGCAAAATGGGTCGTGAGGCAGACGTTACTCAGTGGCAAAAAGGAGCCATCGTGTTTGGCAGAGCCCACGGACACAAAATGTCTGAAGTAGCCCAATTTGTTGGTGTGTCAACGTGTACTGTCCAGCGAGTTTACAAAGAGTGGTGTAGTTCGCAATCAACTGAAAATCGACGGCGTAACTGTGGCCGGAAAACAATTCTCGACAATAGGGACCGCCGCCATGTTTCTCGTCTAGTAACTGCAAATCGTTTTCAAACCAGAGAACAATTGCTCCAAGAAACCAATGAGGTTTCCAGCGACCAATTTCCGAACGGACATTGCGACGAGAACTGCATGCGATGGACATCTGGAGCAGGGTACCACGGAAGAGGCCGCTGTTAACAGCAAGTCACAAATTGGCACGTTATAAATGGGCTCAGAGGTACAAAAACTGGACTGCGGCAGATTGGAAACGTGTAATTTGGTCCGATGAGTCCCGTTTTGTTTGTTCTCCAATGATGGGAGGCGACGAGTACATCGCAGGTCCAATGAAGCCTTTAATCCTGAATGCGTCGAAGGTGTTGTTCAGGCTGGAGGTGGTTCCGTGATGTTCTGGGGATGTTTTTCGTACCACGAAATGGGCCCTCTCGTTCCAGTGACGATGAATTTGAACCAGCAGGCGTACCTCCGCATACTAAATGATGAATTGTACCCTTTGCCCTACATCTTCAGGAGCAGCATCACATTGCCACTCCTGTCTTCCAAGACGACAATTGCCGTGTGCACAGGGCGAGAAGTGTGTCTGAGTGGCACGACGAACATTCTGCAACACTGTCTCACCTCGAATGGCCCGCCAAATCCCCTGATTTAAATCCTATTGAACATCTGTGGGATTATTTGGAACAGAAAGTGAAGCGCAGGAATAGACACCACGGACTCTGGCGGAACTTCGGGACCGGCTGATGAACGAGTGGCAGCAAATCGATGTTCAGTACATGCACAACCTCGTAGAGTCTCTGCCTCGCCGGATTCGTGCGGTTATCAAGGCCAGAGGCGCCGTCACACGTATTAGGTACATTCTGAGAGGGGTGACTAATTTTTGTCCGGTGTGCTTATATATATGATGAATAAACCACGAAGGAAAGGAAACAGAATGGTGCTCAAGCGCTTTCGTCTAATGACATCCTGAGGATGTCATCAGACGAAAGCGCTTGAGCACCATTCTGTGTTTCCTTTCCTTCGTGGTTTTATTCATCATAAATAATTCACGTGTTACTTTCGTGAAATAATTTTCATATATATATATATATATATATATATATATATATATATATATATACAGGGTGTTAATCGTTTTGTTTTTCTGACCCGTTGTATATATTTTTGGTCATCTTGCCTCCACCTTTCATTCCCTGACGATGTGTACTTCTGAATACACGATAGGCCTTGGAATCACTTTTCTTTTTCCTTGTGGGTTTGCATCATTCGTTCATTTCACGTGTCTAATTGTGAAATTCATCCCATATATACAGGGTGTCCCATAAGTCCGGCATCATAGGAAAAATAATAAAAAAAGGCAAAACAAAAGCTTTTATTTACAGAACGTACTCAATATGTCCACCATTGTTTTCAATACACAAATTCAGACGTGATACCCAGTCAGCAAGCACATGGTGAATGATGTCAGGAGTAATGGTGTTACATGCCCCAATAATGCGCTGCCGCAAATGTTCAACACTCATAATTTTCTCTGCGTATACCAGCGCTTTCAAGTGGCCCCAGAGATAAAAATCTAGTGGCGTGAGATCCGGGCTTCTAGCTGGCCATTCCACAGGCCCTCGACGTCCTATCCAATGACCAGGGAATTGTTGGTACAGGTATTCCCTTACTTGGGTGCTGTAATGTGCAGGAGCGCCGTCTTGCTGGAACCATGTTGGGAAATTTCCTTCTTCGTTCAAGACACTGGGAAATGCTTCTTCCTTGAGTATACGTAGGTAGGTGCCTCCAGTGACATGTTCATCGAAAAAGAGGGGGCCTATGATGCGATCCTTCCAAATGCCACACCATACCATCACCCGAGATGCACCTTGTTCCTTTGAAGAGGTATACCAGTGAGGGTTGTTTTGAGACCAGTAGCGGGTGTTCTGTCGATTTACCTCACCATTTCCATAAAAAAAACAGCCTTGTCACTGAACAGAATGGTGGACGGGAAATTGGCATCCCGAGCATATTGTTCCGTAGCCCATTCACAAAATTCCATCCGCCGGTCGGGATCATCATCTTCGTTTAATTTCTGTAGGATCTGAAGTTTATATGGATGCCATTTGTGAGCCTGAAGAATGCGATGGATGCTACTTTTCGACACTCCTGTCTCGGCGGACAATCGCCGAGGAGACTTATTGGGACTTCTGTTAAAATGAGCCAGGATAGCAGTCGCTGTATCATCGTCAATAGATCTCCTTGAAGGTCCACTGCGTGGTTTATCTTCTATGGATCCTCTTTCCTTAAACTTCGCAACAAGTCTGCTAACACAACTGTGTTATTGGCTCGCGGTCTGGATGCAGTCTGTTAAATTCAGCAGCGGCCTCCCTTTGACTCCGATTTCCTATGAGTAGAATTATCTGAATTCGTTCTTCCTTGCTCACAGACATTATGGCCTGTAGAAAGAGAAAAATATGAATTATGGTTTGTAGAAATACAAAAATATGAATTTCTCCTATGATGCCGGACTTATTGGACACCCTGTATATATATACATATAATATATATATATATATATATATATATATAAAGAGAGAGAGAGAGAGAGAGAGAGAGAGAGATAATTACTCTGTAAAAAAAAAAAATTTATACAGTACAAAAATATTTTTTTTATACAGTTCGATCAACCCAATTAGTAGCATACGCTTGCACGCAATCGGCTTTAGAGTAATTTCATAGTTACTTTATCAGTTTCATCAGTGACGTCACACGTGCACGCAATCGGCTTTAGAGTAATTTCATAGTTACTTTATCAGTTTCATCAGTGACGTCACACGTGCACGCACGTTTCGTTCAAACATTAGAAGACGCTGAAAGAGTCAATGATTTTTTAGTTAAACGATAAAAAATTGGACAATTTTAATTTTTTTAAAAAGAATAGTGTTTTCAGTTTATATACTTTAATACACCTTATAAGGTATTCGGATCGCAGTTCTTTAAAGTATCACATAGTTCAGTGGAGTTGGGATGCATAAACACTGGAAAATTTAATAATTTGGTTGAAAGAATCAATTTATTTGACAACCATGAGGTTTTTTGGAAAGTCGAAAGCCACGCCCATCACCTCTGTGTGACTCGTGGCCGTTTGTTAATCGTATATAAAATTAAAAGGGTTATAGTTTCAGGACCCCTTCGCGTAACCCCTACGATTCCCTCGCGTACCCCCGGTTCAGAATCACTGGTTTAATGAAATATCTTTTTCAATATACAATAATGGATTATTGTATTATTGTTAATTTTTATTAAGAACCGTTTCAAAAGTCCCTAACACACACACACACACACAATATGAGGTAGTTGTTGTTGTTAAATGCATGTTAAGTGCATGATTGTGCCTCCGTGCCAATAGCCGATGTAGAGAGGGGAGGGGGGTCATGCAACAGATGGGACATACAGCTTAACGTGGACTCCGAACCACGGGTCGCAACATCATCTCCATGAACGCAGTGGACAGTCATCCAATGTAGTCATACAATGTCGCATAACTTTACTGAGCTCGAGAGAACCACTCAAGTATATAGGAATGGAAAGTAGCTACGAACGGTATAATAAAATATTGTAATACGAAAATAAAAAGAGACAAGAGAAATAAATTCGCGGGAAAGAAAAGGCAAAAAAAAAAAAAAAAAAAAGGTATCTACGAAAACCTGTACTTTTATCTCAGATTTTTCTTATATAAATTCCGGCTTAATTTAAGAACCTAAATTCGTATCTTTCTACTTATCTCCTTTCTTCCTTTATCATTCATAAATTAGACTTTAAACCAAAAACTATATAAATTACGAAGGTGTTAAAAAATATCCTCAGAACATAAATTAAAAAAGTAAATTATTTTAAAAGCTGGTGAAAAATGGTATTGTAATAACGACAAAGATAATATTATGTCATAATAATTACGGGGGAGTCGTAAAAATTTAACTCTCATCAGGAACCATGGGGCCTATTTGTCCCCAGTGTTTTTTAAATAGTTAAGCCGCTATAACATGACCCTCCTTCAGGAGGGGCGTGTCATTTCATCCATTTGGAATATTTCATTCTTACGTAATTATTTTTATGAATTTTAGTTTATTTCAGAGCTTTATTTCATACACACCCAAATTCATACATTAATTTCGTAAATTTTTATAAAAATGTGAACAAAAACAATATTTGATAATCGTGAAATTATAAAAATGCTACGATCACTACCAGAATTAATACCATTTTAGCATGATTTTTTTTATCTTTGTATCAGAAGTGAAAACATTGAGAGAGATAATATTATTCATTAAAAGTTCATAAATATCAAATGCAATGTTTCATTCGTGTCATTGTTTCATTACAGACTTTTTTATAGCACCATTTTGTAAGATTTTAGGCCTGAGGTCATATAGACCCATGGTTCCAACAACGTAAGTAGAATGAAGGTTTCTGACGAGGGTTAAATTGAACACATCAAAGAATATCACGCGATTCACTAAAATTCTGAAATCTACTAAAAAACAATTAACGTGACAGCTAAAGACATAGCTAATAATAATAATAATACTAATAATAATAATAATAATAATAATAATAAGCAAAAATAGAAATTTATAGTAAATATTATCATCAATATTATTATTATTATGAGAATATTTTAAATATGTTTTTGCATTTGGGTGAGAGATATGAGATAACAAATTAATGGTGATGTTCTCCAAAATTTGACAAGAGATAAAACGATGAAAAAACATCACGGTCACTCACTGCAGTAAAAAAAAAAAATTGAACGGGAGCTACCCCAAATTACGAATAGGTCGAAAGTCATTGATACTGTTCTGTGGGTTGAACTAGGTTAGCTTACAGTAGGTTCGTTTTGGTTAGGTAACCAGATACGTTATGGTGGATTAGGTTCGGTTACGTTTGGTTAGGTTACGGTAGGTTATGAAATGTCGTCGATAATGCTGACCTGACCATAATTCGGAGGTATCACCTACACTATTGCTCGCATTCTTGGTACGGTTGCATTTAGGTGCCCGCCTTAAATTATGGACAAATGAAAATCATGGAGACACTTTTATAACCAGACTTAACGTAACATAACACAACCTAACGGGGCATAACTTAATCTAACTTGATGCAGAGGAACGTGTCGATGACTGTGACATGTGTAGAACAGTTAAGGGTAGTTCCCAACATGTGTGTTCACAAATGATGGCTACGTCGTGGTCAGTGTTGTAACACCACTTCCCGTCGATCAGTGAAATTAAGCGGACCTACTGTATACCCGTCGGATCGACAAGACCGTAATACCGACCCTCTAAAAAAACTAACAACCTAACTTAATCTACCCTAGCGTAACCTAACTTAATCTAACCCACAATATAAGGGGTTCCAAAAACCCTTAGCCCCCCCCCATTTGCAGCTTACATGTTTACTTATATCGAAATAGTTTTTAGTGATTATAAAAATATATAAAATTCTTTATTTATTGCAGGTATTAAAATTACTCTAGCTGATAAAGTGATAATATAATGGCTTCTCAATTAATTGGTGATTCGGAGAGGCAACGTGTGATAGATTGCATACGAGCAATAACATTTCGGGAAGCTCGTGATGCTGGAGCCACCTTTATAACACGTTCATGGGTTGCCAAAAAGTTGCGAAGAAGTGAGGACTTCGTCAAAAGAAATTGGAATAAAACTTTGGATGAATGTGAAATGGATACAACCAAATCTGGGCGTCCAAATTTGCCACTCTCTCAGGAAACAAAGGACATCATTGAAAGCGGTACGCGTAAGCGGAAAAAACAGCTGTGCTAAACTTTCTAGAGAGATCGAAGTGTTGAGAGGAAAGATCGTCAGTGGTGAGATCATTCGACTGTACGTCATAGGCAAGGTTTAAAGCCTTGCATGAACTTCCAAAGCCAAGAAAAACTCAAACTTAACATCGATGACAGAATGTGGTTTGCCCATTATCTGAAGATTGGGATGTGGATGATTTCATGCATTTAGCTGTCTCCGATGAATTTTTTTGTTTACGTAACACGTCGGCCTAACTACCAAAATGATCGAGTGTGGGCCACAACACCAGATGAAATCGATGACAATGAACATTATCGCGAATTATTAAAAAGTCCAGACTGTGTTGGTGTGTTTGTTTTGTTCACTGCAAAGAAGCTCATGTGGGCGATGAAGCCAAATGGTCAGAGTTGGGATGGACAGTATTTTCGTGATATTATTCTATTCCAGCATGTCATTCCTTTTCTAAGAAACCCAAACAATGTTATGGATGTCGATCAGGTCACACTTCTGCAGGATAAGGCCCCCTGCTTTAAGGCATTAGCTACTCAACAGTTGTTGCGGAACCATGAGATCGATTTCTTTGGAAATGAAGAATGGCCAAGAAATTCTTCTGACCTGAACGTCTGTGAACACATTGGATCAGTTATAAAGGACAAGGTTGAATGTCTCTCGTTTCAAGAACCTGCAGCAAATCGATTTTCGAAGGATACAATGACGCAACACATTGAAACTGTTTTAGCAAATTTGCGTAACGATCAAGATCTATTCACGTCACTTTTGGCAAGCTACCCAAAGCGAATTCAGGCTGTCTCGGAAGCCAATGGCGGGAACACCATGTTTTAATTGTTTCTCATTAAATGCAGGATTAAATTCTCTTTTGTAAGGTATGTTTAGTTTTACTGTACCTCTAATGGTTTAGGCCAAGGGCGGGGGGGGCTAAGGTTTATTGGAGGTCAAGTCAATCAGATGTCGTAATTCCGAGTTAAGCGATGGTAGTTGGATGCATGGGGTACCGAACTCTGCGTCCAGATTATGTACCGACCCGTGGTTCGGACACCACGTAAAACTGTAGCCCCCCCCCCCCCTCCGTCATATGACCTTAGGTTAAACAATCCCATCAACCACCATTCACGAATGAAATAAATCCATAATTTGACAGTGGCCAAAATGGAGAACGTAACAAAAACGAGTGAATCAAAGCGAAAAATATCGAGTGAAGAATGAATGCGGTACAAAAAGAGTCGTTAGAAAGGCATTAGAAGATATTGAGGCAACGATGGCATATGAAATACCTTCTATACAAGAGGTAGACGGAATGCCTCTTTAAGAAAATACGTTTGTCCGAAAGGAGTATCGTAATTCCATTCTGAAAAGATGATGACATATGATCGAAATGAATGGAGACGGATTATAAGACGGGCTCTCAATCCACAATAATATTACTGATGAAGACCTGCAACAATAACGAATTTGGAAGGTTGGTTCCATTTCTACAAAAGCTTACAAGGTGTGTGTGTGTGGTGTGTGTGTGTGTGTGTGTGTGTGTGTGTGTAAATAAGGTCGAGTGTGTGATAATTCACAGATATGGTGGGATAATTTTTTTTAGTGTGGTATGTAAAACTTTTGACACCTTTCATAATCCTTCACATTCTATAATCGTTAATTTTAACATTTTACAATGATAAAATATTTAATTTTTAATTTAATTTTTAATTTTACTTTTATATAATTCTATAATTGTGTGTGTGTGTGTGTGTGTGTGTATGTATGTGTGTGTGTGTGTGTGTGTGTGTGTGTGTGCTGTATATTTTTTCTTACCTGTTATTATTTCTATTACCGTATTACCCTAATCTTCACATCATGATCAACACTTTAAATACTCTCAATACTGTAAATTAAATTACTGAATCTGATCTGAAAATGTAATCAACTCCGACTATCTCCCAGTAGAAAACTTCTTCAACAAGAAATATTACATTGGCAACGTTTCTTTCCTAAACTTAAACATTCGCAGTCTCCCAAACCACTGACGAATTGACAGCCACTTTGTTCAATTGACAGCTATTCTAAAATTATTACAACATAAATTCACGTGCATTATATTAACTGAAACCTGGTGAAATGAAAATAATAAGACTTCTTTTTAACATTGCAGGGTACGCAAGCTACCATGTACGTAGGGGCGTAGGGCTAACAAAAGGGGAGGAGGTGCGAGTATATTTGTGGACTCAAACTACGAGAGTAAAAGTATCGAAGATCTGACAAACAATAAACAATACTTCAGAAACTTTTGTAATTTAAATGTTTATTCATATACTCAGAATTCAATATTAGGCATTTACCGACCACCAACTGGTAACGGACCAAATTATATTGCAAATATAGTAAATGGACTTTCTGATTAATGAAACGAAGAGGCAATTAGAAAATGTGTATAAATGGATGTGTGCTAATAAACTTTTATTGAACCTGGCAAAGTCATCTTATGAGATTATTACAAAACATATTAATACACAGTGTCAAATAAAAACTGGAAATACTACTCTTGCAAGGTGAATGAGGTTGAAGTACTTGGCATTAACTTAGACGAAAAACTAAATTTGAAGTCATGTACAACATATCAAATCCAAAATATGAAGATTTCTCTTTATATTATTTAAACCAAAAAAGACCCTTCCTCAGGGGTCACCAACCTTTTTTTTGTTCACCACCCACTTTTACGATTTTTTTAAAATTAAAAAAGCTTATCGCCCACCTTAGATCAAAAAGGATAAATCAACATAATCGATGAAATAAATAATGAAATAAATGTTTACCTTTAATGTGAGCCCGCTAGTGGGCGCTACCGCCAAGGTTGGTGACCCCTGCCCAATATTATTTCTTCATCCATCCACATTTATTATATTGCATTACAACATGAGGTAGCTCCAAGAAATATAGGGTGTTTATAAAGTTCCTATCTATTTCAGTGAAAACGTAGCAAAACGGGTAAAATTTAATAACAATATAATAGAAGGCATACATTTAATGAATACTTAAGCATATGATTTTACATGAGCACCATCAGTATCTCTACAGAGTTCGAATCTGTCAGCAGCATTGCGAAACATATTTTGGAGCATGACAGGGGTTATTTTTGTAACTGCTGTTACGATACGAGCACGTAAATCTTGCAGATCTGCAACCCTCGTTTGATAGACGTTTGCTCATTCCATGTCCTTAACACTACATGACAAACGCCTGCTTAACTTTAGTAATACAGTATAATGACATACATACCGTACATGTGAATATTATATTACCCTACTACGGAAAACGGAAAGATATATTTCGAACGCTTTCGTGTATTTTTGTACCTATTCAAGTAATGAAGAGTTGTAGCTATACTGACAGCTTTAATCTGAATCTACTTTCCATTTATACACATGTGTGTATATATATAAAACATATTTCCAAAATACTTTTAAAAATTAATCAACTAATTGTACTTTCAACAAATCAAGCATATATATACGGAAAGTAAAGCGCGGTGCGATCGACCTTTGGATTTTTTAAATAGAATGGTAAGTTGTGCGCGCCCAGCCTTCGTCAGTGCAATCATGCAGTGGTGAGCAAAAAGTAATCGATTACAAATAAAAATTACTGATGTCTGAAAAGTAACTAAAAATATAAAGTAGAAATTACTTCTCTAGATTAATTACATTATAATTAATCCAGAGAAGTAATTTCTACTTTATACTTTTAGTTACTTTTCAGACATCAGTAATTTTTATTTGTAAGCGATTACTTTTTGGCCATCGCTGGACTGCAATGTGTGTATTGTTTATCAGGTGAGTTTTTCCAAATGTTTTCAGTACATTTGCTTTGTATTTGGGTGCAGATAGGTAAGAAAGGGATAGCAGAGTGTGCAGAGTAATATGTGCGTATGTTTTACCTGGTATTTGAGTAATTAATAAGCTCATGATTCTCCACGCAGTAGTGAAATTTTGAAAATGGCTATTGGGCCCACGATCGACCCATGAGGTCGATAGCTGCCTCGGGTAAATATTCGATATAATTAAAAAGAAAATAGAGGTCGATGGGAGGCCCGGGTAGTTTAAAATAAAATAAAATAAGAGTTTCATTTACAGAGATACAGAGGGGTCGATGGCGAGATGTCAGATCCAGCCATTGACCACTATCCAATTTTTTATTTAATCTAAATAATTTTCAACATTATTAATTACATAGTGACACCAAGAAATAATTAAGTCACAGACTTCTAGCTATGTTTGGGTGTAAACTGATTTAGAAAAACAGTATTTTGAAGAAAGTTACACAGCCGACAACTTTATATATTGAAATCAAGTTTAACACATAAAATTACGAAATCATCCATTTTAAACTTCCCTTTAGAATATGTACTATTTTGTTCAGAGTACTGTACCAATCTTTAATTCACATTGATCGGGGGTCTTCAAAACATTGTCATCACAACAATTCAAAGCAAACTATACATGAACAACTAATATTAAGTATTGTAGTAGCTAATCTCTCACATTGAACATTCAAATATAAATGACTGTAATGTTTTCACTGTTACTATCTAAAAGCATTGTTTCCTGTCGACAGATCCATTAACCTTCAGGTTACTTTTTGCACTGCAAAATAAAGTTTTGTATTTGGTATTTAAAGTTTGTCATAGTAATTCCGTAACTAATATGAAGTGTTTCTTTTCCATATTTCTAGGGTCGACCTGAAACACCCTGTGTGTGTGTGTGGGTGTGTGTGTGGGTGTGTATATATATATATCGTTATTAGTCTCTGTATATGAAATTCCGAGATTTTTTTTTCGGGAAAATAGGTATAGATAACATCTTATCAGTTTCCTACTTTTTAATACTGATGCCTTTGTTTATAAACTGGCATTCCATTCGTGCATGGAATGTTTCATAAAACCATCCGTACAGAGTTTTACTCAGGAAATGAGAAACCATTTTATTTATCGTTTTTTCTATAAAAATACCATTTGGTTCTCACTAAAATGAGAATCCTCCAAACGAGATATCAAAAACTCTTTACTTTCCTAATTGAAGATGTAAATTTTACTTGGTGCCCTTCAATTTTTAATTGGATTAATAAAGTTTAAATTTATCGTTTTGGACTTCTGTTCTCCCCTTTCCATAAATTTGATTGCATAATACGAAATATCCATCTTGTTCGGTCATAAAAATATTGAATTCCCTTCATAAATTATCTCACGGGAATCGCAAAACAAAATTAATTTTGTCAGGTGTGCCAAAATAGCGGTTAAAATGGGTGTTTCATTTGCGTGAGAGCATCACACTATTTAGACCGTGTATGGAAGCCTCCTCCAATGGGGATCTTGTCGCGTATAATTTCATCTCGACGAATTAGAGGTATTAATTCCATAACCACCAAACTGTTTCAATCAAACGTGAACACTATTTCTATTCCATTATTGGAGTAGTATGGGTTCATTTGAGGAGAGGGGATAATGGAGAGGTGGGGAGGAGTACCTCCAAAGAGGGGAAAGAGGGGTGAGAGAGAAGAGGGAAAAAGGGGAGTGGCAGTAAAGCAAAACTTTAATCCTTGATAAGATCTTAATCCGTTAATGGCTTTTGATTTAAAAAAAGGTAAGAAAAAATATTAAAAAAATATATATATATATATATATATATATATAAATTTGACGTCACACTATGAACTTTAGCGGCCACCATTTTAAAGGTAAAAAAGAAAAATGAAAGGATATAAGGTTCAGAGGCCACCTGATGTAGTGCAGGTGTACCCGTTACTACCTGAGCAACACTGTATATAAAGCATATGGTTCTGGTAAGCAGGCACTCCGGCTTTGGTCGAATACTAAATGAAAATTTTGCTCTAGCTACAGTTTACCTCATAAAGATTTGAAGTAAAATTTATTTTTAACTTAGAATAGTTAAAACACTAAAAAAAATCTTGTTAAATTTTTATTTGAAAACCCAAAAGAAGTTGGAAATAAGTTTTTACGTGGAATACTAAAAAAAAATAGTGCTTAAAAAATAACTTTCTACATTTTCATCATTTAGTAAATTAAGTTAACTCTTATTAGGTTGTAATGCAGAAACAATAATTTGTCCGCACGATCAGATAATAGGCAGTTTCTTCTTTCCGTATACATATTTCCTACTTGACTAAACGTCTTCCCATTGAATACACTTCTTAGAGGTGCTGATATAGATTTACTAGCCATTTTTGAAAGTTGAGAGGTTGGGTATAAAGTCTGTTTTCCTTACACCATCAAAATGAGATAACTGTGTTTGACCTTCCTCTGATTGGAGAAGTTAAGTAATTATCAATTTCAATTTCAATTTTATCTTCACTTAGTTGTTTCCTTCTTTCAGGGATACTGATGCTTCTTCCTGTTTTACGTTTCATCTACCTTTTTCTTAGTGATCAGTCTTGTGTGATTGATTTTCATCCTCTGAAGGTGTAACCATAGCTCTATCAGGTTGGACTAACTCATCAAAACAGTTCCAAAATGCCTGGTGGGTTTCTTTACTGTTTTCTTAGTTCTCTGTTGGAACTCTTATTTTCTGATATCTTTAATGGTATTACTTTCTTATTCTGAATTTAATGAATTATCTTGTAAATGTTATTTTAACTTCTCCCCCAATCCAGAATTTAATTTTTCCATGGTCATTTTCATCAAATGATACTAGTTTATACTGTGGATTTATAGCAGTAGCTAGACCATAGCTTTTCTGGCTTTAATAGTAGGCTACTAAAACGGTAATTGATTGAATTTAGTAGTTCTTCTTTCATGGTCTAGAATCCTGAAATATATCAGGACTTTGACAAATACTTCATTGTCTTTACTGCTGGTATAACAAAGGAAGTAGTTGAAATTTTTTGTCAATTCTTCAAAAGCCTGGAGTAGTCTTGAAAATTTTTCAGTTAAATTCCACTGAAATGAGCATAGGCGGATCTAGAAGGGGGGGGGGGGTCGGCGACGTCCGGACCCCCTCAATTTCTTGCAAGTGTCCTATCTGAATGATGTATATGCCTCTGAAAACAAATTTTGTTTTTGTAAAAAGATCATGGTTATTTTATTTCATTCAAATTCTATTTTGAGTCTTTATCCGTATACATTGTACTTCCAAATTTTAATTGTAATCGTTTTCATAAGTGCCCTTAGTACTGGTGCAGCCATGTCACTATTTTTATCTTCATCTTATTCTCATAGTTCTTTTAATTGCCAAGACATTTGGAATTGTTTGAAAAATTTTCTGTGATAAATGTTGTACCCAAATTCGATTTTTATTCTGTATTATATTTGAATGAAACTGATCTAATAAAACAATACAATTGGTTTTACACTTGCTCATTGGTGGTCTGTTTTTTAAAAAAATTTAGTACTATCTTTTTCATTTTAGGGGGTGCCCTTCTTTCTTTGACCCCCCCCCCTTCTTACTGAAAAGCCTAGATCCGCCCTTGATGCGGGTAAGATATCTAAAGTATTTTTGTTGCATAAAGAGTTATAGCCTTCTGCTCCTGCAGTCTTTGCAACATATAATATGTCGAATTCCATCTTGTTTCATTGTCTTTTATAAGCTTATTCTTAGGGATATTCAGTGCTGATTGCAAATCTTGAAATTTTCAGTGGCTAATAATGATCGATGGAAATGACCAACTAACTTTTACTTACAGCAATGACATCTTTCGCAGCCATTTGTGAAAAAGAAATAGCATCATGAAGTACTAACTGCAGTGTGTGAATAAAGCAAGCCTCATTAGATAACCCTGCACGCCTTACTCCTTTTAATATATTAACTGCATTGTCCGTTATCAACATGTATCTTATTTGAACTCAAGTTCCATTCTTTAAATATTTTATTTACTTTTTGTTCTATGTTGACTGCAGGGCGAGATTTTCTAGCTACTTATTTGAAGAGTGGCACTCTCCCTCTTAAATTCACTTGATGATTAATGACCAGACATACTCGTTGTTGTTGGAACAAATCCATATATCTGATTTAAGGTAAATTGCGTGAATGTTATTAATTTGATCAAGAATTAGTAGGCATAATTTCTTCTAAAAAGTATTTCCTAGAAGGCGTATTGTACTGAGGGGTCAAAAGGTTGATGATCAACGACAATAATTTCCCCTAAACATTTATATTCTCCTTCTGTTATACAGGGTGTACATAAAGTCAGGATCTATTTCTGTGAAGCACTTGGAAATTATATGGAATTCAATCATAAAATGATAAAGTGGTAACATTTATTAAATAATTAAGAGTAGGATTCGACGTGACGCCCATCAGTATCCCTGCACAACTCAAATCGTTCCGCAGCATTTCTAAACACATTCTGGAGCATTTGCGGGGTTATGTTATCTGCAGCAGTTCGTTTACGTGTACGTAAGTTTTCAAGACTCGTAATCTTCGTCTGATAGACGTGCGACTCGATAAAGCCCCATGCAAAGAAATCTAAAGGGGTTAAATCTGGTCATCTCGCTGGCCAAGGTCTGTTGCTTCCGCGTCCGATCCAGCGATTTGGAAAACGTCCATTTAGATAATCCTGAACAATTTTGGCATAGTGACAAGGAGCACCATCATGTTGATAGACGACGGGGATAGGATTGTTAGTACCGTCGTCTATCAACATGATGGTGCTCCTTGTCACTATGCCAAAATTGTTCAGGATTATCTAAATGGACGTTTTCCAAATCGTTGGATCGGACGCGGAAGCAACAGACCTTGGCCAGCGAGATCACCAGATTTAACCCCTTTAGATTTCTTTGCATGGGGCTTTATCAAATCGCACGTCTATCAGACGAAGATTACGAGTCTTGAAAACTTACGTACACGTATACGAACTGCTGCAGATAACATAACCCCGCAAATGCTCCAGTATGTGTTTAGAAATGCTGCGGAACGATTTGAGCTGTGCAGGGATACTGATGGGCGTCACGTCGAATCCTACTCTTAATTATTTAATAAATGTTACCATTTTATCATTTTATGATTGAATTCCATATAATTTCCAAGTGCTTCACAAAAATAGATCCTGACTTTATGTACACCCTGTATATATCACAGACTTTTTTTCTCGGTTATTTGATGAAGAGTAGGTTAATATATCTTGCCTTCTTGGCTGAAACTGAAATGATTGTACTTGTTGAGGTTCTGCTATTTCTTTTTTTTTCTTTTTTTTTCACTTTCTCTCTTAGTCTCTTCCATTTTCTTTTCCAAAGAATCGGATACGGTCCTATGCTTACCTTCCAAATGACCCATTAATGGAGAAATGCTGTATTACTTAAAAAATCTTTTACTATTTACTAGACCTTCTAGTAGAAATAAATGTTCCCTCATCATGGCAAAGGAAGCAAATAGCTCTGCTTTTAGGTTTGCTCCAAATTTTAAACTGTTCCCAAACAAACGACTGAATAATTTTAGATTTTTTCACCTTAAATTTTTATTTTATATCTCAGCAAATAGTTCTTTGTATAATCTATTTTGCCCTGAAAATAAAAGTAAAACAACCTTGGAGGTCTTACTAAGTTAAAGTGTGTAGGAAATTAAACAGTTTACTTATACCTCAGCTCTAGTCGAGAGATGGGTCCTTTGTTTTGAACAGACACTATTTCCTACTGATGTTAGGACAAATTTTACAAGTCAAGCAATTTTAAGGATTAACTGAATTTAACGAAGTATTTAAATTTGATTTTAAAATTATGGAAGTAAAACTGGCATAAATATGCAGAAGAATATATCCTTAGTTGTTCAGCATTGTATTCCCTGCCACTAAACTAGGCCTTGTAGCTCAGGCTAGCCCCAGATATTGACTAACCAATTATGTATTCATATCTACAGGGTGTTCGAAAAATCCCGTCACCCCCTACAAAATGTACATACTGTATTGTAATAACAATTTTATTTTTGTGTGATTAATTGTATTTATATGTGGTAGGTGTAATTTAAGAAACAAGTCACTAGCAACAATTACTTTAATTACAGTAATTACAGTTACTAATCAAGAATATCTGTGTGTTCATAGGCTTCATATCGTTTCTGCATGTCTGTATCACTTAATTCAATAACAAATGACGGGCGGTATGGTTTCATGCCGAGATCTTTTTTCATGTGATCTCTCATTGTGGACATGGGGACTGCAAGTTCTTGTGATCGTTTCCGAAGTGATTTTTTCCGGTGAACGAGCCACCGATGCAATCACACCTTCATATCCGCCCCCATGAATTATAGAATGCCCGGTTAGGTCAACTGTACGCCCTTGACGATTGGTTCGGTGAAGTCGTGATATTTTTGTTAAAACTAATGAAAATATCACGACTTAACCTAACCAATCGTCAAGGGCGTACAGTTGACCTAACCAGGCACTCAGTAATTTATGGGGGCAGATAACGAAAAAGTACCAAAAATTATACTGTAATTGCAATACACTATAAATAATTTTAGAAAATCTCTGCAGGTTCACAACTCACAGTGGATCTTTTCCGTTCTATGGGCACCATTGAAATGAGCGAAATTAATATTTTTTACACTTAGTTTAACTTTTTATTAATAATCACTACATTTTGAATAGAAAAAATTTAATTTATTTAATTTAACAGCTATGAACATAAATAAAAACAAAAAATATTTGTCGTTTCTTCAAAAATTTGACGATAATTCGCGTTGAAAATTGAACGTAGTCTATAGGCCATCTTATTCTTAGTTCGCGCAAAGACCTAGGCTATATATATATATATATATATATATATATATATATATATATGCCCGATCAGATTAATTGAATGCCCGGTTAGGTCAACTGTACGCCCTTGACGATTAGTTCGGTTAAGTCGTGATATTTTCGTTAGTTTTAACAAAAATATCACAACTTAACCTAACCAATCGTCAAGGGCGTACAGTTGACCTAACCTAGGGTTGCCAGACGTCCCGTATTTTATGAGACAGTCCCGCATTTGATCCAAAAATCCCGCGTCAAAATCCTGCGTTCAAAATGTCCCGCAAAAAATATTTTTTAAGCAAATTTTTTAGGGATGAATTGATTTAGAATTTCAATATTATGTATAATAATTTCAATTTATTCACGATATTTAATTGTTAAATATTATTGTAATAAAATTTTTCTAATTTTGTTTGTTGTAACCGATGAAGAAATCTAGTTTCAATTTGAAAAAAAATTTGGTCTTTAAAAAAAAACTCAGAAATTTTTTTGTCCCACATGGGCATTTGAAAAATCTGGCAACCCTAACCTAACCGGGCGTTCAATTAACCTAACCAGGCATTCAATAATCTTACCATAGGTTTCGATACACTATATATATATATATATATATATATATATTAATTTCTCTCATTTCAATGGTGCCCAATGCCCATAGAACGGAAAAGGTCCCTCACAATATTTACTGTATTTACTCTTAATAATGAAAAACCCTTAAAAGATGGAGCCATGAATTTAAAAGAAAATGTTATTTTTTAGGAAAACTTCATATAACCAATATACTGTATTTACTCGCGTATAATGCGCACTTTTTTTTAACATTTTCCCCATCTTTAAAATCGGGGTACGCACTATACGTATACGTGCAGGCAAAACACAAAAAATATCAGTAATAAATAGGTATAACAAGTAGTTCAAGAATACATAGGCATTTTTATTAAACTCTTATAGGCATACTTCTTTAGTACGCGAAATAAAACGACTATTCAGAACTCATCTAACATTACACTATTGACAATATTAGGTTAATGAGGTAATCACAGCGCGACAGACATTCTTTGAATGAAAGGTTTACCGTAGGTACTGTCTATACAATTTCCGCATCCGTGCCCGAGTCACTGGTATTTGAGGAGTCGCTTGCTTCGTCAGAGGGGTCATCATGGTCGCTCGCATCCTCTTCGTCCTCCCACAGAAGCTTATTGAAGTTTTCAAAATCGTTAATAACATCGATAACGTAAATTTTGACAAACTGTTCACTTTCGATAATAGCAATACTCGTAATAACGGATTTAAGTTGCGTGGCAGACGTTTCATTACTAATATCGCTAAAATCTTATTTACGTTTAAAGTAATTGATAAATGGAATAATCTTCCCGCGCCAGTCGTGAACTCTACCAGCGTTAATGTGTTTAAAAACCGTCTAGACAGACATTTTAAAAATATTAACGTTGTTTAAAATAAAAAAACAATTGGCAACAGGAGCTCTGGGGGGTCGTAATCGGGGATGAGTCTGTTGACGTCTAATGCCAGCTTGTGACATGCCAGCGAAAAAAAAAAAAATTAGACTAACACGAACTTAGTTGTAGCTTGAGTAAATTAACCCACTTTTTGTTATTCTTTATACTTTTTTCTTCTCTCTTTATTGCATATCTGTAGTTTGCATGTTTGCATGGTATGATAGTGTTTGAGTTAAGAATGTGTTGTAATGCGTTCTTATTTTACTTCTTTTCATCTTTCACGCCTTTCCAGCCTAGTGGGCTACGTCCTCTACCTCCCTATGGAGTGGAGGATCGGTCTGCAACAGTTGGAAGAATGTGTTGTTGAGTTAAGAATGTGTTGTTCTTGAGTTAAGAATATATTGCATGGTTTGTAAGCGTTCTTATTTTACTTCTTTTCATCTTTTTCCGGCAGAGTGGGCTCTACCTCCCTATGGAGTAGAAGACCGTTCTGCAATCTTTCCTATTCTCTCCGACTATTTTTCTGACTTGTCGGCAGTGGTCGGTGGATGATGATGGTGTGTCTTTTTTCTCTTTTTCTGAATGAATGTTAACCCACGAGTGGTAGGTGTTGCTACTTACTTAACCCCTTATTCTCTTCTCTTAACCCCCTACTCTTTCTTTTCTCTCGGGCTAACCTTAGCGTGGATCTTAGGGTCTTTGTTAGCCTTAGCTTCTGTAGATCTGTAGATCTTCAGTGCCATCGAGGGCATTGCTGATACTGCATTTCTTGAATTGGCAACCAAACAGCGCACGAGAAGAGGAACAAACGAGTCGCAGCTTGTTTCTACTCTAGACTCGGTCTAAAAAGACACCAGCAGCGCGATCGAGCGGGTCCCGCATTATATGCGCAAGCAAACATTTTTTTCTAAATCTGATCTCTAAAAATCAGGGTGCGCATTATACGTGAGTAAATACGGTAGCTTTAAAAAAACTCGCTTAATTACGGATAACTTTAAGAACAGTATTTGTATAAAAAAGCATTAAAATTCAACTATAATTTATTAAATTAAAACTACATAGCTGAAATAAAAAAGAAAATAGGTATGGAATATATTATTATATAATATATTATATATATATATATATATATATATACATATACAGGGCGTCCCAAAAAAATGTATACACACTTTAACAGCTGATAGCTCAATTGATGTTTCTTTCTTTCCAAGTAAAACCCATTAGAATTAATAATGGCAGTCAGACTAAGCTTTGAACAAAGGAAATTCATTCTAAAATGCTACTGGAAGTGTGAAAACGCAGTTGAAGTGCAAAGACAGTTTAGGAGGGAGTTTCAAACAGATCCACCAACGCGACTTACCATCACTCGAATTAGAGATAAGTTTGAAGCCGATGGAACTGTTCAGAATGTCCACAAGAAGCGTTCCGGAAGACCACGGACATCAACAAGCCCCACAAAGCAAGAAAGAGTACTGGAAACGTATCACCAAAGTCCAAGAAAATCTGTGCGGCAAGCGAGTCGTGAGGTAGGAATTTCAGAATCGTATGTCCAACGCATTTTGAAGCGCTGTCAATGGAAAAGTTACATTCCAAGATTAGTCCATGCTATTAATGAAGATGATGATCCGGACCGAAGAGTGGAGTATTGCGAGTGGTACTTGGCACGATGTGGATGTGGATTGGACGAAGGGGTTTCGTAGAATACCCTCCGCGTTCACCAGACCTCACACCACTAGACTTTTTTTTATGGGGATACTTAAAAGACAAGGTCTACGCTATAAAACCTGCAACAGTCGCTGAATTGAGAGCAGCCATTGAACGAGAATGCACACAAATACCAAACGAAATGTTTCGTGATGTTTGCGATTCCATTGCTTCGCGTTATCAGCAGTGCCTGGACCAGAACGGACGTCAGTTTGAAAACAGGCGTTGACAAAACAATTAAATAATGTCTGTAGATTCTATTACATTTTGAAAATGAAATGTATTTTAATAAACACTGCCTTTATAATTATTTAAAGTGTGTATACATTTTCTTGGACTTTGGTGATACGTTTCCAGTACTCTTTCTTGCTTTGTGGGGCTTGTCGATGTCCGTGGTCTTCCGGAACGCTTCTTGTGGACATTCTAAACAGTTCCATCGGCTTCAAACTTATCTCTAATTCGAGTGATGGTAAGTCGCGTTGGTGGATCTGTTTGAAACTCCCTCCTAAACTGCTTTGCACTTCAACTGCGTTTTCACACTTCCAGTAGCATTTTAGAATGAATTTCCTTTGTTCAAAGCTTAGTCTGACTGCCATTATTAATTCTAATGGGTTTAACTTGGAAAGAAAGAAACATCAATTGAGCTATCAGCTGTTAAAGTGTGTATACATTTTTTTGGGACGCCCTGTATATATATATACGGGGTGTCCCATAAGTCTGATCTCAGGAAAATTTATTTTTAATTCAATTTACAAAACTAATATGAGGTCTACTCAGTATAATTTGCCCACCTTTTTTTTTCTTTCCAAGTTTCCTTGTAAGTTCCAGAAATTTTGTACACAAGTAGTTACATACCTTCCTTACACGTTTTTACTTTTCCACATAGGTAGTCTCCATCCTTTTCTACGGCTTTCCTCCACCACGAAACAAGGGCCTTTATTCCTTGTTCGTAAAAGTCCGCTGGGTTCCGCTCGAGCCACCTCTTAACCTCCTCAACAACCTCATCGTCACTCTGAAACTTTCTTCCATGTTCCATGAATAGCATCCTTTATTGGCCCAAACAAATGGAAGTCTGAAGGTGCCAGATCCGGGCTGTATGGAGGGTGGGGTAACACAGTCAAGCGCATTTTTGTGATGGCCTCTCTCGTTTGCAAACTGTTGTGTGGTCTTGCGTTATCGTGCAAAAGAAGGACGTCTTCCAGTTTTCTCTCCGGTCTCTGGAGTCTCTGTAGGGTAGCAATATATGCCTCTGAGTTCATTGTTTGTCCTTTCTTCATGATGTCCACCAGAATCACCCCTTTCATGGCCCAGAAGATGGTGACCACAACCTTTCTGCAGAGGGAGCCATTTTGAACTTTTTCTTGCATGGGGAGTCTGCGTGATGCCACTCCATGGATTGGCGTTTTGTTTCAGGTTCAGTGGTATATCCAAGTCTCATCCCCAGTCAGAATTCGTAAAAGGAAGTCATCCCCTTCTATCTCGTATCGAACCAACGACTCGGAAGCAATTTCTTTTCTTTGGGCTTTGTGATCTTCAGTCAGTTCGCGAGGAACAAACCGTGAACACACTTTTGAGTATTCCAGTTGCTGAATTATCGTATTCACACTTCCTTCACTAATTCCTAGCTCCAGTGATAGCTTCTTGAATGTGACGCGCCAATTTGATCGAATGATGCTGTTAGCACGTTGTACAGTGTGAGATGTCACAGCCGATGCCGGGCGACCGCTGCGTGGCTCATCATCGAAGTTGGCCCTCCGTCTCTCCGATGATCTCACACGTTTAGACCAGCGTCCAACTGTGCTTCGATCAACAGCATCTCCGTAAACGTTTTGCAGACATTTGTGAATATTTCGAACTGTTTCCTTCTCTGCGGTTAAGAACTCAATAACAGCTCTCTGTTTACGACACACATAACTGTCAGACGCCATTTTCGAAACTGCGTTAACCATCGGTTTTATACAAGGGCGTTTAAAAGCGGTTTTATACAAGGAGGGGAGGTTCAAACTGAAAAAATTCCGGTTGTGTGAAGCGCAAAAAGTTCAAACTTACGGCAAAAGACATTTCAGCCCCGTGGCCTATTATTTAGCTAAGAAAAAAGGGTGGGGCAAAATATATTGAGTGCCCCTAGTACATTAGAACTAAAACAAATGTTCAAATTGATGTCTTGCTTTGGGACCCTTTTTTTGTTGCAAGATATCAATTTGAACATTTGTGTTAATTTAAAACAAATTTTACTATGAGACAGGATTTATGGGACTCTCTCTATATATATAAAAAAAAATCAATCAACCCAATTATCCAAGCTATTCATCAGTCCTGTCACATGTCATATAAGTTATGGAATTCATGGAATGAAAACGTTTGTCTGTAGCTCCACTAAACTTCGACATTGCTATTTTTCATTATTTATATTCCTGTTCTTAGTACTTGTATTTTTATTATATTTTATTTATTTTTTGTTTCAGTTTATATTATTACTATTTGTCGTATGGACTATTGGTTAACATTTGTTTTAGTTCTAATGTATTACGTTTGTAAATTTAATTTAAAATAATTTTTCCTGAGACCGGACTTATGGAACACCCTGTGTATTTTTCTTCTCTATCTTCGTCCTTGGAAGAAGTATATAACTTCCTGTATGAGAAATTTGATGGAATTTTGCCAGATCTACTGTTAAGTGCCACAAAATTAAAAACGATTCCAACTTTTTCCTTTATTTTGTTCAGCATCAACTCTTCTGTCGGATTAGAAATTAGATTGTAGTCCATCATTGCCTTCTTTTCCATGTTAATCATAAACTCCGGCCGGACTTTAAATTTTACTACAGTAAAATCCAGTCTCTGGGCGAAATTTGGCTTCGGTACATCACTATTAAATATCATGAAGAAAGGGGATATAATGCAGGATAAACTAGCTTAGCTTAGGTTCGGCTAGGTTAGGTTAAATTACTTAATTTATTTAAATTAGATTAAATGTCGCTGTCCACATATTAAAATGTAAAAATGTCGCGGTTTCGTGAGGTAGTCAAACATGTGCGTGTAATACTTGATCAGCAGAATAGTTTTCGTTGATATATACATCTGAAGACTTGGGTTCTGTAAGCGATATATATATATATATATATATATACTTTTAGAAGGTTCGAACGACTTATATATTTAATTTTCAGGAAGGGTTTCATACTACCAATGAATTTAATATTTTTCAAAAAATGTGAAATAACTGTAATTACTTTTGCTGTTGATTCTATAGACAGAATACAGTAACTCTGTCGCAGAACATCCAGTTTATTTACTTCATTTTTTTTTTTATGCAGTAAAGGAGGAGCAAATTTTGCCCGCAAAAATGCCCTCCCTCCCTCTCCCCATAGAAGAAGAGAGCCAAAATCAAGGTCCAAGGTTTTCGAGATGCCTGGATACTCTGCGTTTGAAAAATTGGAGGTCATAGACGGGGAAAGACGGACTGAGGAAGATTGTTCCAGAGTTGAAAGGTTGAGTAGATGAAAGATTGAAAATACCAATTAACACTTGCATTAGAGAGTTGGACAGAAAAGGAATGATAATGTGTCCAAAGTCTGGTACAGCAAGCTCTCCTTAAAGGAGAAGGCATGCAGTTAGAGAGTTCAGAAGAGTAGTGTCCGTTCTAATAACGATAGTGAAGAGAGAGTGAAGCAATATTGCAGCGAAGAGAGCGGAATTGAAGAAAGTCAGTAAGAGGCAAGGAATTGGTGGGACGAAAACCCTTTGATTCCACCCAATTAAGTAGAGCTGTGTTGATTGAGCCAGTCCACATGAAAAGTCTACTCTATATAGGGGCGGACAAGACCCCTGTACAGATACAGCAACTGAGTATGGGGGAAGAGACTGCGAAGCTGGTACAATACATCTAACCTCTTAGAAGCTATTTTAAAAAGAGAGCAGGCTACTTCTAAGACAATTTTAGTGGGTGGGTTAAAATATTTTTTTTTGCATTTGTATTTGATCACAAATAACATCAAATCAAATGCATATGCTCGTATATACTCATATATATGCTCTTATTTTATTTTAGTAGGTGGGTGAAATCTTTCTGTACGTGGACAACTGCCCACCCACCTGGGTGGGCAGTTCCCCTGAGAAGTACTACTCGCTTTGGGAAGCTGGTCTAGAGCGTTACAAACCCTCCTTCGCCTTCGCCGTTCATCCGGAGGAACTGTTTCTTTATATACGCTGTAACTGTCGCCACGATTTAGGTTTCCTTACACATCACTATGAGTTCTGAACAGTTGAAAAACTAAACGCTTATTTAGAATGTGTTGTGTGTACATTGATTTTTCATGACAATGTTGTAATAACTAACCGTGTACTCGAGCAGGCTTTTGAATGTTTGTCCAAAGATTAAGAATTATGAAAATGTTACACCCAATTGTAAAGGAAAAAATAATCCTAAATGATCTTAAGGCTCTGTATATCGAGTATAGAATACCTCATACATTAAACGGGGCATTATTTCTAAAAGTAATTGGATATATTATACAAAGCAATGAGAATGTACAGTATTTCCACCATTATTTGTGAGTTTAGGATACTAATAAAAAAACTAACCTCTTAACATGTTACTAAATATTGTATGAAGATGTGGCATATTATTTCTAAAAAGAATTTGTATGTCTTGTACAAAGCAATGAGAATGTAACTATTTCCAACATTATTTATGAGTTTATTATACTAATAAAAATAATGTCTTCACATGAAACAAACATTGCATGCAGATCAGGTATAAGGCAATTACAGTTAAAAACATAATTGGTTACAATTACAATTACTTTGCATTTGCTTAATTACAATTACTGTAGTTGGCAAATGCAATTGATTGTAATTACAATTACAATTACTTTTCATAGAAACACCTAATATAAATGAAAGGAAAAGAAAAACGTCTACCATTAATTTACAACCTTGACTTTTTATTTCCATACCCATAGTATAAATATTATTCTATTCGAAAACGTAATTAAACCACAGTTCAATTAGTAGTCAATGTAATATCAGGTAAATTGTTCAATGTTCATTGGGTTCATTTTCATTGTCACTGTGAATGTAATTTATTTCAATTACAATTACACAACAGTTACTTTAAAAAATTTAAGTAATTACAAATAATTACAATTACAATTTTAGTTAGTGAATTACAATTATATCTTTAGTTACTCAATTACAAAACAGTTACTTTAAAAAATTTAATTAATTATAAATAATTACAATTACCCCGTTTGATGCAAATGTGTTTTTGTTTACTCTTCACTCATTTTCAAATTATGTCTAAGTATGTGTCTTAAGATATTGGCCAGCCAGGTTGGTTTGTGGTGGACGCAGGTCGGGGGCTCGACTCCCGATGGTGTAATATCATTGTTATGCCTAAGACAGTGTTGTCGTGGA